>WTSP01013854.1:36213-49522 GCA_025331215.1 Actenoides lindsayi | reverse complement strand
CCCAGAACTGGACACAATATTCCAGATGTGGCCTCACCATGGCACAGTAGAGGGGGAGGAGAACCTCTCTTGACCTTCTAAGCCACCCCTTCTGATACACCCCAGGAGGCCATTGGCCTTCTTGGCCACGAGGGCACGTTGCTGGCTCATGGTCATCAAAATGAGGGAAAAGGGGAAAGAAACAGGCCAAAAAATGACAAAACAGAAGAAATAACAAAATGACAATATAACGTTGACTTGCTGGTCAGTGACTGGATAAAAATTAAATAGGAGGGGAGGAAGAAAGGGTTTGGTGAAGAGATGTAGGTATCAGTGCCTTTGTCTTCCCCAACAGATCCATCACCTGAGGTATCCCTGAATTTGCCCCTTAGGCAGCACCGTGCAGTAATATGGACGGGAGAAAGAAACAACCCATCAAAAGCACCCATCCAGCCCCGAGAACAAAACACAGTCCTCCACCACAGTGGGTGGTAAACCAACAGGGATATTAAAGGGACATGATGTTGGACCTGCGAGAAGAAGGTCCAAGAAGATAGAATACAGAATCTATCAAGAGCAGAACAGGGATGCGAGAAGCAAATTCTCAACTTCTCCGACCCCTGCCAAAAGTGCTTAATGCTATTTGGCAAAACCAGCTGAAAATTGAAGGCTGGCATAGCTCAAGGATGCTCTGATCAAAGAACAGCTCTGCAAAAGTTTAAGACCCAGCTAAGGAAATCAGCCTAAATCATGAATCCTGGAGCTATGGCCAAACTCTCCATTTCCTACGAAAAAAACCTGGGATTTGGTTTGAAGTTTGGATTAAAGCAATAGAAAAACCTTCTGCATTCCTTCAGCCCTTTTAATTCGTCCCTGCCTTAGGATCACAGTAGGGTATATTGAAAACTAAAGGATTTATAGCTCGACAGAAGATGTGTTCAACATTAAAGAGGCGCTGACACTTGATCTCAATCCAAAAAAAAAGATCCTCATCACTCCTTGGATTTACAAAGCCTTGTGTTGACAGTAGAGTAGTGTCTGAATGAAGTCAAGAAAAGTTAATTAAAAAATAATAACGGCCCTTGTATTTTATCTCTCTTGCTGCTTTCTTCTTTCACCTCCTTCTTTTTCCATGACCTGAAAGAACTGAGGACCCAAAAATTAAGTTAATGAGAAGAAAAGGATGATTGAAGTCATGCAAGAAAAGGCACGCTCTGGAAAAAATAAAAGGCAAGAAAAAGGGAAAAAAAAAAAAAGGGGGGGAAAAAAAGGGGAAGAAAAAAAAAAGAAGCAGCTGTTTTCTTCCATTATTCCATCCTCTGAACAAGAAGTGGTCATATGATTAATTCTTCCTTGCTGATGAGAGCTGAGATACGTCAGGAAAAATGAAAATATCTTCTCGGGACCTGGCCGAGTTTCAAATCTGATTTGAAAGACTATTTGACAAAGATGGAAGGAGAAAGACTGCAGCACATGGCTACTTTTGGGAGACCCAAACTCCACTCCCACCCCAGGGTTCCTACACGTGGTGAAGCAAGAGCAGTAGCACCAAGATCAGCCCTTCAAACTGGAAATCACTCCATGACAAGTCTGCCTGAGGACTGAAGACAACAATCATTAGCAAACTACTTTGATAGTTTGTTGTGATTCCTTAGACTTCTCTCTTTTTCACCAAAACTGCTCTTACACCACAGCAAGAAAAGGACTGGGACATCAGGAGATGTGTTTCCAGGAGGTGCCAGTTTGCACAGGGAGAAACAAGCCTTGGAAATAGAGAATAATGGGAAACTCAAGAAGCAGGCACTTAAATCCAACTTGGATTGTGGTTTGCTATCATGATTCGTGGGTCTGCCTACATTTGGAATTACCCATGTAAAGCCAGCTACATCCCAAGTTTAACTGTACTCCTCTAATTTCAACCTTCCATCAAGACACAAAACATAGGGAAACAACCAACGCTGGATAAATACCAATAAATGTTATTTCAGTAAAGGGAAAACCTGTTTATGGCTTGGAAGGACCCTCTAGCAGGACCTCCTTCTCACTACTGACTCCAGTGATGGGTCCACTCATGGATGGGTTGAATAAAAATGCCTCTACTATACCCAGCAGAATTCCCTCCCCTCATTCTACCCCGCCACCAAACTTAGCAATCGGATGAAGTGGTCTAGTTTTAACCACCAGATCAGCAGAGAAGACCATTGTAAAGGAACCCCAGTGGCAGTGTTTAAGCTGCCTCGTTACGATCAAGGAGTTCCACCAACTACACATCTTCGCTTGCCTTCCAGTATGAAAGATGCTTAGATAGGACGTGGGTTCCCTGGACAGATCCAGCAAGAGCTACAGAACACAATTATAGATAAACCCTTGTCACCTTTGACTGAGCAAGTCCCCCTGAACTTCTCGAGATGCAGAAAAGACATCTATTTCCCAAAGAGGGTTTCTTCAGCAGCTAAAGGCTTTCATGAAGACCAAAGTATCATGCATTCAACAAAGCAGAAGGAAAACTAGAAGGAGTGTAGTGATAGGATGAGGGATTAAGGGTTTAAACTGAAAAAGGTGGATTTACATTAGACGTAAAGATGAAATTCTTCACTCTGAGGGTGGTGAGACACTAGAACAGGTTGCTCAGAGAAGCTGTCGATGCTTCATCTCTGGGAGTGTTCAAGACCAGGCTGGATGGGGCCTTGAGCAACCTGGTCTAGTGGAAGGTGTCCCTGCCTATGGCAGGAGGGTTGGAATGAGATGATTTTTGAGGTCCCTGCTAATCCAAACCATTCTATGATTCTACTTGTAACACTTGGGGAGTAGTTATCTGCTTTCCAAACTGTCTTATGAATGAATGAATGAATGAATGGCTATTAGAAAAACCAATGAATGGATAAAACCCAGAGAACGATCCCGCACGACACAGGTTCTAAGCACTGCCCAAAATCAAGACACAAGCAAAGACGGAAGCACGGAAGCCCCAGCACCTCCCCTTAGAACATCACACTTGGCCAACAGCAGACATCTCCCTAGCAGGGTCCTACCACTGGAAGTCCTGGTTCCTTACAGATGCATCAACTGTCATCTTCCTCCCAAAGCTTTATCTTCTGGAGTCTTCGCTTGTGACTGAACTGACAAGGCCAGATGATGGTCAACCCCTGATGTGCACCCAGCACTGCTCATTTTCACACCAGTTCCTGCCACCAAAAAACAGGACTAATATTTCTTGAGCTATTTCACACTTTTAGGTGTTTTTTTGGTGGGTGGTTTTTTGTTTGTTTGTTTGTTTGGGTTTTTTTTTCCAAACAAAGCCCCAAGTGGATGGTGACAAAAGAGCACATGAGGCTGAGAGGTTGTGGAACGGTCCCCAGAAATTCAATTTGCAGCTGCTGTTTTTATTTAGATTTAAGAAAAAAAAAAAACCCACCCCAGACATAGAGAGAGGATTGTGCATTTGAGCTATCGAGAAACCAGAGACAAAACGTAAAACTCAGCAGCATCGAGAAGACTATTAAAAAAATATCAATTTATAGACAGGGACGTTAAATGTTTTGTATTTAAGCTTTTTTTTCTTCTGCTTGCACAGTGAAAATGGCAACTGGATATAAATTTCACGCTCTCGAGAAAGCAGAAGCTCGTAGCCCTACAAAAACAAAATTATAATGCAACTTTGGAATGGAAATTTAAACTCCAAAAGGTAATTTTCCATTGACAGCGCTCACTGACGCATGAATTATACTCTCAGGGACGCGTAAATAGGATTTGTTTGATTGCTTTATCATCCCTCCATTATATCAAATCTTCTAAAGCAGTGGGAGACATCACAGGGCTGTTTGTAGACGCCTTGTTTGAAGACACAGTGGGGGCAAAATTGTATCACTCCTATTGAGGAACGGGGCCTGACCATGAAATCGTAATTAATGCCATAACAATCCACTTATAAGTCTCTGAAGCAGCCAGGATGGGGATAAACGGGAAGCAAAATATTGTTAGCAAGTTACTCAAATTAAATTACAAAAAAAAAAAAAAAGAAAAGAAAAGTCTGCCATGACAGGAACCATATTACAAGCTAATAAGGGATTAGATGAAGCAATTACGGCAAAGGGTTGGCTTTTTTCCCTTTTTTTTCCCCTCTCGATGATGCAAAAAGACACAAACGTTGTCCACAGCACTGCTTTGAAGCCACGATTCTAAATTTTCTTGACTAGCACGACCCCTGCCAGCAGCTGTGGTTTGCAGGAGAGTGTCTCCAGTTTAGAGATCCAACCAGGTGAATTATCCTGCCCTGCGCCCTAAAATTCCTAGGAGAGACTTTCCACTTCAGCACCTTACAGACCCAGTGATGATTTCCACATCGCTGCTGAATCACAACAGGAAGTGGTCGATATGGGAAAGAAGGGTTGGCAGACCAGGAGAAGAAAACACTTGGCACGTCTACTTCAGTAACAGAAGCTAGAGAGTCAACCTAAATCCACCGTAAATGGTGGACTTGCAACAACAGACTTCATTTTAAAGCCAAGACTTCCAAATACAGTGGGTAGCTGAGCAATGGGCCAACACATCAGTGATTAAGTGACCAATCTAGAAACCATGATGATGATGATGATGATCTTCAGACTCTGGGATGCAGTTGCCCAGAGATGGCTGATGTCCCAACACTGGAAATGAACATTCAAGGTTAGGCTGGCCAGGGCTCTGAGCAACCTGCTCTAGTTGAAGATGGCCCTGTTGACTGCAGGGGGGTTGGACTAGACAACCTTGAAAGATCCCATCCCACCCAAACTATCCATTGATTCTATACTCTTGCTCAACTCTCTGGTCAATGAGCTATTCTGGTACACAGATCCTTGGTCATGCCTGCCCAGATCATGGGCAGAAGACTGCCTCAGCAACATGGCTTCCAAAATCACATGGAAGTTCATATTGCCTCCTTCTCTGCTGGCAAAGGTAGTGTCATAGTGAGCACCAGGCACTGCTGGGAATTGGGATTTTCTGAATTATATAAAAGCCTGCATGAGTGACAACAGTTATCTCCTTCTAAGAGCTCCACCCACACCTCTGGGGCTTTGAGCAACCTGCTCTAGTGGGAGGTGTCCCTGCCCATGGCAGGGGCATTGGAATGACATGATCTTTAAGGTCCCTTCCAACCCAAACCATTCTATGATCTTCTAAGATAATGACTACTCAATGGTGATGGAGAGGAGCACCAGTGGGGTATAACTGCAGTCAGCTTGAATGTTATAAGGCTCCCTGACAAATAATCTTCAAAGAAGTCTGAAGATGGAAGGAGATGGGAAATGTTCCTCTGTGTTAGCAGGAAATAATGCTTTGCTGCATTACCCACACATACTAAACGTGGGGAGCACAGAAGTCATAGTCCTGCTTCACAGGCTGCTGAGGGTAGTGGTGGAGTCCCCATGATCCCTGGAGGGGTTTCCAAGCCCCCAATGGAGCTGTGGTGCTGAGGGCCAGGGGTCAGTGGTGCCCTGGCAGCGCTGGGGGAACCGTTGGCCTTGATGATCCTCAAGGCCTTTTCCAACCAGAACCATTCTGTGATTCCAGGATTCCTGGCGTGTGGGGAAAGGCCACGCTAACTGTCAAACTGCTGCCTCATACACTCCTAGTTAATTCTGGCAACCGATTTCAATTAGGGCAAGGAGGGGGGGGAGGGAGTTCTGCTGTCCTTCACGTTACCAGACATGGATTAGGAATGACAGCCTATGATTGCTGAAGACAGCGTCTAATTAACTGTCATTATAAAACACATGTCAAAGCCCCGGGCCTGTGCTGGATTCGCTGTCTAATTTAGCTCCAGAATATTAACTATCCCCTTGAAACAAGCCGGTGAATGAATTTTGTTGTCTTATTAAACATTCCCTACTCACCCACCCCTTCCATTCCCAAACCCTCCTTCCTCTTTGGTACTCCCTGTTTGGAATAAACGATGGATTCAAACTGGGTTTTTTTCTTCCCCCTTACCGCAGAGAAGGATTAGAGCACAAATATGACATGAAAGTGGAAGCTGTCTGCAGAACTATCAGATGACTAATGCAACAATTACATCTAAACAACCACGACAATTACTTGTGGAACTTCTTTTTTTTTTTCTGTAGCACACGGCACGGCCAAACCTTAGCTCTCTCCTTTTCTTTTTTTTTTTTAATTAATTAGAGCAAGGATAAACGAATCCATCTCTGCTTCTGCAAGCATTATGGGCACGGGGAAGCACAGTGGAGGAGCTGGATGGAAATGTCTTCATTAAATTCCTGGTGACGTCAACCCCTTTGCTGCACAAAGTCACCCAGTGTAAGACAACTGCCACTACGGAGGTAGGTGTGAATTTAGTGGGGTAAAAGGGAAGGGAAACTGGCCAGCTAAGGAGATTTTAATCCTCCCTGTAGCACAATTTGATACAAGCCGTCTACTGTGGATTGACATGTCAGCAACCTGCCATCCTTACCCAATTTTGGACAAAATGCCAAGAATCAGAGAATCGTTTTGGTTGGCAAAGACCTTTAAGATCATCGAGTCCAACAGTTAAGAACTCAGTGACCCCGGTGATGTAACACAGGAATATGTGACCTCATGAAAAGTCATGCTTTAAGAGCAGCCAGACTGAATTTGGAAGCTTTTTTTTGGAGGGGATAAACTTATTCACAAGCAGCATTCCTTGATTCAACTGGGAAGTGATGCTGGTTTGATTTTGACGTTGGAGTCCACCTTAGTGTTAACAGCACAACCTGCTTGGAGAAACGCAGGCATTTCTGGAGTGTATGGAATATTACTGCCAGAATCCCAAATAAATGACATCTTCTGGAATTGTATTCTAGCCACTTAAGCTTTTTAGAGAAACAACACATTTCCCCTGAAGGTCTCACAGTGTAGACCTTCCTTTTCCAGTCACAGATTACAGCCACCAGAAGAAAACCAAGAGCTGATTATTCCCAGTAACAATGCCTAAATAGTTAGGAAATGACCTCTACTGTGTGGGCAGTCCAAGTTTGGAATGATATGCTCCAAACTCTCATAATCCAAGGATATTTCTCAATTTAGCCTTTTTTTTTTTCCTCTTTTCCAGTGATAAAAATTGACCGACGAGAACATTCTCCTTAGAGGATGTTATGATAATTCAACAAAAAGCCTGCAGAAGAAGAAAAGAAGAAGAAGAAAAGTGCTCCTGGAATTAAAGTCTCACTGTCATAATCTAAAGGGTTCTATGTGATCAGTGCCTCAAATAACTAGATTTTCTCTGACTCCAACACACACTACCTGCAACAAAATAAGACAACAGACCCAACCAAGTAGCTCTTTTATCGTTGCGCCTTTCCCTCGAGGAAAAAAAAAACCAAGCTTTTGCCTTATGGCAATGCACAGAATCCATCCAAACGTGCTTTCTTTACTGAAATGTTCAATACTTTCCCCAATCCACAGGATGGGGTACGAGGCCTTAGCAGAGCAGCGCACTCTCAGATGTTCTTGCAGCCTGATTTCAGAAAGGGAATGAAATTCATCCACAGCCTCCGGGCAGAGAGAGAGAGGAAGAATCTAATCTACGAAAAAGACCAACTCAGGGGATAGCAGAGAGTCCATTAATCATTAAAGTGTGAAGTTCCCTTTCCCTTGCTCCACACCTCAGTTCCGTGTTTGTGAATACAGTGCCTTGATATAGTTAAAGTTTGATATAAGAAGCTGCTATAGTCCCCCAAGGGCTGATACTGAAGAGGTAGACCCGACCTACCTGCAACCTCTCAAGGTTAGCACTTGCTCCAAACAGTATTATTTTGCGTTCGACCTTGCAAAAAGAACCTTGTAAACTGCTTGTTCTCTAGGCAGAAGCCCAGAGATATTTTACAGCATCCAGAGCTGTGATTTGAAGGCAGCTCCACTTCCTTCAGCTTGCTGGAGATGCCACATAAAGGATGGTCTCATTGTTATGGGATCAACCAAAGATAATCATAGAAGGAACCTTGAAAGGTCATCTTGTCCAACCTCCAACTATGTAAACCCCAAGATGTCAGCAACCTGGGTTCACGTATCTCATCTATGCAGATACCAGTAGGCAAGATATTAATTTCATAGAATCACAGAATAATCTAGGTTGGAAAAGACCTTCAAGATACCGAGTCCAACCAATAACTCTCCTCTACATGTCCACATTTAGAGATCTATAAGCAAAACAGGGCCAGGAACACAGCAAATGAAGGTGCCAGAAGTGCTTTACCTAGGGTAGCATGACTGAAAACCTTCATGTTCATCAGCCTCTTCTTAAAAGCTGAGTTCTTTCCATGACAAACTGACAGTGAAAGGAAGGAAAGTAATATTTAGATGAAACATGAAAAGTAAAAAGACATTTACAGAAGTGCTGTTCCTGGAAGAAGGTTTTAAGCTTTGGAAATAGGACCAGGAGGTTTTAGTCCCAAGACAGGTATAGAATTCACAGTCTCCTTGAGATTTTTTAATTTCTGGGAACTAGCAGATAACACGGAGTTTTAGCTGCCTTTTTAGTTTCTGTTCTCTGAAAGGCATCTTACCTCTGTGCTTCCACGTCACAAAGCCTGCCTTGCGTTGCCCTCACTCATACATTTCACTTTACATTTGACTCGTACGCTTATTTTCACCCATATTAACATCTTTCTCTGTCTCGTCTGCTGTTACCAAATCAGCAAAAATCTCCAAGCCTAAAACATTGCCACTCCTTTGCAAAGCACAAGCCATCAGAGCTGAACTCTCCCCGGTGCAAATCAAAGACTCCACACAAAAGCCACGGACCCACCAAAGCCAACCGGGTTTCTTCAACGGACTTCAGTGGAAGGAGGACTTAAAACTATGAAATCTGGTCCTTCACCCCAATTTTACTCACGTGCAGTGCCACTAGTAGCTGCGATTTTTATCTTGACTTGGACAAAAAAGAGAATTTCCACCCTCTTGAGAGCTTTGGGAAGTGCTAAGGGTTGGTGGGCGTAGAAGCTCGCGATGGCTGTGAGAAGTTCTGACCTGGTTACTCTGTCTCTGGGACTTGTCTGCGGTCACTGCCTTGTGAGAGTCACATTAGCAAGTCTCCACCAAAGAAAAAAAAGAGTCTGCAGCATCTTTATTTAACTTTTCCTTCCTGCTGAAATATTCTCGTCCCCCTTTTCCAGGTGGCCAGCAGAAGCTTAAAGAGCCTGAGTGGGTGATCTGATGTTTCTCACACAACCTGTGTGAGAAAACGTTGCTGAAAACCAGAATCCTCTAATGAATCAAGTCAGCCTTGGTGAACCAGGTTCACATCTCTGAGATGCTCCTTGAGTGAAAAGGCAACAACGCTGCCTTACGATTGGAAATGACTCCCAAACCAGTAATGCCCAGTGCCATTAACAGGCATTTCCAGTAGTTCTCATTCATGTTACTACTGATTCTTCCACTCCTCTATTTTTTCCTCCTGTGATTCTTTAATTTCCTTTTTTTTTCCCCATCCCCCTCTTTCCCCTGTGAATTTTAACTTACAGTATCTAACAGTGGACTTGTGCCCTTCATTCTGTACGGAAGAGTAAATCACTCATGTCTTTAAAATGCTTATTTCCCAGTAGGATAACGATGGTGATTATTAACAGAAAAGATGCACTTTAGCAAGTTGGGGAACAACAAAAAAAAAAAAGATCCCTGCTCAGCAAATCATTTCACCACATGGCACAAGAAACACTTTGCAGTTCTGCCTGGGCTTACTGCTCTATTCCCAAGGTATCCCAGTCACAGCCCAGCATTCAAATGAAAGATTAAACCCGCTGCAATTGGCTGGACGTAACCGTGAGCCAAGTTTTGCACTTGTGTTTTTGGTTAGTTGCTCCTGGGGTTTTCTTATTAAAAGAATTAGAAAAAACCAAATCTTTTCTGTTGATCTTGTGGTGGGGTTAGAAAGGACTAACTACAGTTAGGGAATATTGAAGAAGAACAGACGTGGCTCTGGCGTAATCTGTGGGAAGACCTCGGGAGTGTTTGCATTATCTGCCCAGTTTCATCCCAGTGGTTCCGCAGGCATCGAAGAGCCTCGTAAGCTCACCACGCTCATTAATATTCCTCTCCTCCGCTGACGAAACTTCTGATTCGTCTTGAGAAATGCACAGAAACATTCCTAACCCTTCCTGGGATGAGAGCAAATCCTCTCCATCCCGCTACATAATCCCAGCCATGTTTATATTTTGCTTTAGAAGAATTAGCTCTTCCATCTGCTCCTACCAATGTTAGTCTCTTTGAGTTGCTTCTCTCTCCCCGCTCTCTTGAGGTTCTCAACTTCAATGCACTCACGCGCCGCGGTTCAGCGATCCCCCGACGCCACCCGCGTTCTGCAGCCTTGATCAGCAGCTCAAATGAGAACCAACCTACAGAAGTCAAGGCTAGAAAGACAGAGCAGGGAATTTGCCAGAGAGAGAGAGAGACAACACATATGGGCGTGGGTGGACGCACAGACGCAAACCCTCCCCGCGTTGCGGAGCGTCTACTCATCCAGTCGCAGAAAGCGCGCAGCTACTTGGTTATTAGCTTCCCTTGTTGACCATGATTAAAGATACTTATGTCATCGCTTCCCAGCTGAGGGGCTAAATATAAACGCAGGGAGCGAAATTAGAGCTAATAAGCAAACAGGTCCCTGGCTGTGTAACATGTTTGTAGTATTCTACGTCTGAAAAAAAGTAATTAAGGGCTCAGTGAAAAGTCAGAAGTTCCACTGGCTTTACATTTCTCTACCGTGAGGAAGCAGCTTCCTTCCAAAGCCTCCCGACGAAGAAGACAGATGTACATTTTCTTTTGTCAGATGGGAGAAGGTCCTGGTGGGTGAGGAACAGCAGACCCGTCCAGTTTCGTAATCCGGCGAGGGAAAAAAAAACGCACATCTTTGTGCTGAGGAACAAATCAAACCCGTTTTTTTTTATTCTTATTTCTTTTCCTTTCTGTGCTTAATCACCAATTAAAAACACAACGTATTATGTGAAGTTTTCCTGGGTCCAAATTGAATTTCACTGGCGTTGAAGAAGGCAACCTATCCTCTGACAATAAACGGAGCGACTGCTCTTTCAGAGAACGCCCGAAATCCGTTGAACTCGGAAGTGCGCGGCGGCGCCGGAAAAGAATTACACTGTTGATTGTGTTAAGCAAATAATAATTAACGCGAGTACATAGGGCTCTAATTAGCGAGGAGTTTAATTAAACAAATACGCCGACATAACGAGATGCGTAACAAAGTAATTGCACAGCGCGGTCTTTGCTGCTACGAAGTTTTCACGCGGAGGTTACAGAGCAACTCCGAATGACCGCTTAGGGACGTGGTTCAGTGGGTTTTGATAGGGCTAGGAATAAGGTTGGGCTTGATCATCTTCAAGGGCTCTTCCAGTCGAAATTATTCTATGATTCTATGACTGGGTACCTACGGGCAGTTCTGCACAGCCCTGATGAAAGGCACAGACCCACCGAAAGACAAAGGACATCTGAAAGGACTGCACTGTCTGCTGAAGTCCCTGCTCCATCACCGTGTCTGCTTTCCGTGCCCTGGAAGAATCACAGACTCATAGAATCCTTTTGGTTGGAAAAGACCTTGATGATCATCGAGTCCAACTGTTAACCCAGCACTGCCAGGGTACCACTGACCCCTGTCCCTCAGCACCACAGCTCCATGGCTTTGAAACCCCTCCAGGGATCATGGAAACACCACCACTGACCTGGGCAGCCTGCGACAGGACTTGACAACCCTGGAGGAGAAGAAATTGTTCCTCAGCTGCAACCTACAGCTTCCCCGGCGCAACTCGAGGACATTTCCTCTTGTCCTGTTCCTTGGGAGCAGAGCCCAACCCCACCTGGTTCCAAACCTCCTGTCAGGGAGTTGTCAAGAGCCAGAAGCCCTTCCCAGACAGTGTGGCTGACATGGTGCTCTTCTCAAGGTACTACTAATGCTTTACCAAAAAGTCTCTCTAACCACCCCAAAGTCCTTCTACAGTTCCCCCCCAGAGACAGACCATCCTGATCAACTGCAAGTGGTTTATTCCACAAGAAACACCAGCATCTTTTACGAAATCTATCTCTAATTTTGCTGGATGACTTATCTACAAATCCCTGGTGTCAACAACAGGTTTGGCAATGACTCGGCATCCCTTCTACCAAGGTTTGCAAGCACCTACAACTGCCCTACTACCCCGCTCATTCTCCACTTTCAGCAAGACCAGGGTTTTCGCCCTAACCATCACTGCATTTGTGAAGAGCAAGATGATGGTTCAAAATTGATCAGCACACTCTGAAACCAAGCTCTTTGTGCCCGTGGAATGAGCTTCAGTGAATTTAGCATTGCTAGTAGGCCACCAAGAATCTGAAGGAAGATGCCTCTCACTCCAAACACTCACTGATATTTGGATGGACGTCTTGGCCATCAACATTGTCATGAGTCGTTCACAAAAGAAAAAAAAAAAGTACTAAAATCTCATTTTCTCCACACCAGTTTCATCCTCAATTTCTGTTTTATTCTACAATACAGAGCCACAGGGTTGGAATTTTCTCCTAAATCATTTCTGCAAGCTATACCATAAGAAACAGGATT
Organism: Actenoides lindsayi; assembly: GCA_025331215.1. Taxonomy (NCBI): domain Eukaryota; kingdom Metazoa; phylum Chordata; class Aves; order Coraciiformes; family Alcedinidae; genus Actenoides; species Actenoides lindsayi. Next base: position 36,996 of record WTSP01013854.1, on the reverse strand, counting down.
TTTGCCTCTGCCTCCACTTAAGTACTTCCAGCCATGGTACAGACCTTTTGAATAAGACAAAAAAAAGAAAGAAAGAGAAAACTGAAGGGAAAAAGAACAGGAGGAAACGATATGTTCTGCAGAGCTCTTTATGACCTAGGAAGTAGGGATGAGTCACGGGCATCTCGGAAACAAATCTGCCATACCCAGACTGCATCAGTTAATATCTTTGATGAGTCTGCTTGGGAAGGCGCAGCAGCGCTGTTATTATACGGCCTAATTAAATCAATTCATCTGCCTAACTTTGCGACGCTCGGACTTCTTCCAGGAGGGCTCCTCGGAGCATCTTCTGTTCATTCTCGTAGCCCTTCCTAAATTTCTGAAGGTAAACGATAACAACAACAACAAAACCGCTGATTTCTTCCCCGCTGCTCTACGACCAGTGAAGGCTGAAGCCCCAAAGGGTTTTTTTTTTCCCTCATGTTAAACTCTCTGCCTATCAATTCCCTGCTCAGCCTCAAGCTGAACGCCACCATTCCGCACTTTATTATTTCTTAATTTATTATTTGCATTACCCAAGTGCCTCGAGGCTTTGAAGTGCACTGATTTAGTGGTGGCTTCTTCTTTCCTTTTTCTATTTTTAATTTTTTTTTCCTTTTCTTTTTTTTTCTTTTTCTCTTTTTTTTTTTTAATTTTTTTTTTTTTTTTCTTCCTTATGTTAAACTGAAAGTTCTGGTTTCCCTTTGGTATAAAACTCTTCTGCACCGGGCCCTAGAAACCCGGCGGTGGCATTTGCGAGGCGCG
>WTSP01013852.1:19747-50426 GCA_025331215.1 Actenoides lindsayi | reverse complement strand
GCGTCTATCTATATAAGATTTTGTACTCATTCTCCAAAGAAACCTGTTAGGATACCTGTCCATCAACTAGTCTAACGTGCCTGTCTCATTTTTAATATGCCAAAAATGTTGAGCCATGTATTGTTTCTAAATGAAGCACATGTGTGCTGCAGAGTAGAAACAGAAATGTGCTGATACAGGAAACTCTCCTTGTTTGTTAGCAGTGATATTGGAAAAAATCCATCTCTCCTAGCAGGACAATCTCATCATATTAAAAGTTATGGATTTCTTGCTTAAGCATTCTACACTAGCTGCAGAGCTGTATAAACTTGCTTCTGCTTATCAAGCAAGCCAACAATACACAAAAAGAAAATTTAACATCTTTTAACATTTCTGCCTTCATATGGGAGTTCTCCTGAAATGAGTTCTTCAATTATCCTGATGGATCTGTTTAGTGAGTTGGTACTGTTTCCTGGCTTATAAAAGCCAGTGCATTACTATGCAATACTGTGTATGTGGTATTGAAATGAGATCAACATCGTTTCTTTACTACATTTTAAGCAGAAGTTAGCACACGTTATAAAAATCATAAGGGCTTTGGAGCTGGATATTCTAGCAATGTATTCTAAAACCTGTGCTGGTTTTTGTTGGCAAATAATTAGACGTGTGTGAAAAAATGAGCTGCTGGTGGCCTCTTTCTTAAATAGCTAATGAGTATTAATCAATATTCAGCAATCGTTAGCAGGGGATATGGTTTATTTTCCTTTACCTTGGATAACAAAGGAAATGTGTTTTGTAAAAGATGATAAACGTACTGAAGTAAAATTGTTAATTTCAAAATAAACTTGCAACATTATTCCTACATGTAGGAGATTATCTCCCTATATATGAAATTCAGGCCAGAGAAAAACCTCGTTCACTACATCTGAGATTAACTGCATATGACATCCAAGAATGTTTCAGAGCATCCTTTATTGGATTGACTGCGTTGTACAAGTATGCAAAATATTTACATCTTTAGTTCTCCAAATTATTAAGCTGCTGAGATTTTCCTGTGAAAAGAAGCTTTAACAAACCAGTTTGTAGGTGTTGCCTCTGAACCCCCTGTCCTCAGCTCTGTGTTTGTGCATTGGCATGTGTGTGTGCACACACAGACTTTTTTAGTCCTTACACTGTAAAAAACTTCGGAATCGTTTGACCCTGTAAACACAAAATTCATGTATCTCACCCTGGGACAAATGCATTCTTTTTTAAAAGCAGCATATGGGCAGCCTTGGACTGATGTTAGTTTATTGTCACTGCTTGATAACGTTTAATGGAAAAGATACAAGAGTGCCAAAGAATTTTAATTATTTTTGTGATAAAGTTATATGTTCGGCCTTGAAAAAGTAGAGATAATGCTGGGATTCATTATTATTCCCAGTGTGTTTAAACAGACGACACAGAATGCAAACAAAAGCAGATGAAATTTGAAAAGTATTATCAATATTGCAGATAGCAGATGCCCTTTCCAATCAGAACAAGCATATCTTCTATAGCAACTTTATGGTTGAGTAGTTTATTCATTTCTATTAGAAGGTTGTACGTTTCTAAAATATGTAGATGGTATCTAGAAAACCAACCAACCAGTAGGGTCATTTTGCTTGTTTTCCTAAATTTATTATTTCACTTTTGCAGGCTTGATCTGAGGTGCATTAACATGGGAGCAAAATCTTATTGTGTCAAATCCTATCTTGTATATGACCTTTCATGTGTTTTGCTCTGGTTCTGAGGAGGAAATGCTAAGAGGTGTCTGTTCTGCAGGGTTTTGCCAGGGTTGTATTTGTGCTGCTGTAATTAAAATGGGACCCGTTTTCCTGTAAAATTTCTCTTCTTGGACTCGGAGCTTGAAATACAAATTTTGCTGTGGGTGCAGCACCTGATTCAAACTTACACTCTCTGAAGGGTGCCTGAGGCACAGGCTCTGCAAGGGTGAGGCTGCCCAGCACCATGTGCCGGAGCTGGGAACCCGTCAGGGACCTGCGAGCTCTGCTGCGGTCAGTCTGACTGTGGGACCGGGACCCCAGCAGCAGCCGGGGCACCCAGCCAGCAGTGCAGAGGGTTTAGGGAACATCTCCATGCTCCTGCAATGACATGACCAAACCAGGTTTTTCTCCGTGACGTTCTTTGAGGCTTTCGTCCTGTATTCTTCATTTTGAAAGAAAACAGCAAACAGTTAAAATTATTTCACAGTAATTTACTGAACCCTAAGACCACAGTTCTGCAGAAGGTTACGGCACCAACAGGCTTCGATGGGGAAAATTGTTTGCGGATGCATTTCCACTGCAGAGAAATGGTGAAAACGTAGAGCTTCAGAAAATACATTCCACAGGGTTTCCTCCTACCAGTTCTAATTCGTAGGCCAATTATACTTTTAGGTTTGCATCTGAAATTCTTTTCTTCCTCGTAATATCCTGTCCTCTGAAATGAATGAATATTCCACGGATCATTTTTAAAAAAAAATATGGATTCTCTTCCATGAGGGATTTGGAGGATGTTGTTTTGAGGCCTTGATTTCAAGATCTGATGGGAGAACGACGAACCCTTTAAAAAAATATAAATATTCAGTGGTTGGGCTGTCACAAAAGCTAGAATAAAACATATAAAAGCACCAGAAAAACCTGCTGTGGCACTTAATTGTAGCTAAATTCGGCCTCTGTGCAAGTTCTCCCCAGATGAGAGTCTAAAAGGGACAGTTGTGTTCTTGGAGGCTGTGAAGAAGCTGCTTTCTGGGGAAGGACTAGCTGAGCCTGGGCTCTTTCAACCTGCCATTCCCGATTCAGGGAGCCCAGAGGGATGTGTGTGCTGGGGACAAGGAGGGGGAAGAGGAAGAAGGAGAAGAGGAGGAGGAGGAGGAGAGGACTACAGGACTACATTTCCCATGATGCTCTTCAACCACCTCAGAGTTCAAATTGGTCAGGAGTGGGGCTGCTCCCCCGGCTCTGGTGAGGTGGTGGCAGGTCCGTGGCTCCCAGCTCGGAGGCTGTTTGCAGGTATGGTGAAGCTGTGCCAAAATGTGTTTGGGCGGGGAATTCAGGGAATTGAACCACGAGATGATAGCAACCGCACGATAGGTGCGAAGGGGCTCTGAAGTTTGAGAGCTTGGAGGGAAGGTGCGGTTTAGGGGATCCCATTGCAGCAGAAGTATGTGCCTTCATCTTCACCGGGGTATGTTGTCCTAACACTGGTGTATCAGTCCCTGGTAAAGCTGAACCCCACCTCGGGACAGCCCTGGATGCGATGAAGTTCACGTGCAGCCCGACGGTCAGAGCTGTGGTGGGCAGGCAGAGGTGGGTGAGCGTTCCCCATTGCTCCTCTTCCCTGCTGTGCGTATCCTTTACCCTCCCTGTCTTCTCTTACAGCCCCTAACGCACACCTAATACAGTTTTATAGGGCAGTATTACCCAGCACTCGCGACGGTGCGTCCTTTGCCGCGTCCTTCCCAGTGGACCTGAGGTGTGGGTGCTCTTGCTGCCTTTGAGCAGCATCACTCCAGTGCATCGGTCACTTAGCAGGCTTCCATAACGAAGGCACTCCACAAATATAAAAGCCTTTCTAGAAATGGAAGCCTTTGGCTGGTATAAAAAACACCGGTGCTGAGTCATGTTCTTCCCAGCCTGCAGGAAATGGCCAGTGATTATTTCGTGCCATTTTGTGTTGGGCTGCGATAACTTCAGGGAAAACGTGGCCACCAAAACTGACAACTCCTGCTGATCCGCTGCTCCGTGCTCGCGGTGCCATCTGTTAGCACATGTCACTATAGGTATGGAGATGTACTGTATAGCAGACTTAAGTCTATATTTCAAAATTGCTGGGAAGCAAGAGGCACACAAAGGAACTGTAATAAGTACAAAGTGTAATTAAATTTTGCTCTAAGAACTGCCATAGTCAGTTAAATCAGACCAGTTTAGATGTCATTATTTAGCCAATAGAGTAAATCTTATTTATAGAAGTCCAGGTCTGGCTCCACTTGTTTTCTGATAAGCAGTGGTAGGCTATTGACTTTAATGCGCGATGCTTGTAACAGAAAGATGCATAAATAAACATGGACAAAGCGAGGGCAGAAGAGCACCGCTAAATTATCTCTGCAATTGTCGGTGGCTTGGGCGAGGGCCTGAGCCTGGGTATCAATTCCTATTTTCATTTTCTTCTTTTAATTGATCTTGTGGAGCAACCATCATCCAGGTTGGTTCCTCCAGGAAGTGCTGATGCTGCAGCTCTGTGCTGTTTCATCCAGGAGTCAGGTATCAAATGTGGAGGAGTAAGGGGTGAATTATACCCACCTGGGGAGCAAAGGGGAGGATTTTTTTAAATTTTTTTGTTCCCCAAATTTGTGAAGATGGGTTTGAAAAATGAAGGAACTGCTGGATAAAACTTAAGGGGTGGTATATGACAGAACAATGTAGGTAGAAGTGGTATCCCTGACATTTTTCCTGGGGAGGAGTCTGACAAATCACTGAGGCGTACTGGAAAATCAGCAGCTAGATGTGATAATGCACCAGAGCTCAGGTGTTTTGCATGGAGTTTTTCTCTGCAGTGCTCAGGTTCAGTATGAGAGAAACAGTTCTGGTATTTTCAAGCCTTTTTCAGAGCAGCAAACCCTAGAAATCTTCAGCAAAATTGCTGGCACGTGATTTCGTTACTTTACTTTCCCACACTCTGAGTGCTCAGAAGGTTTGGATGACTGTCTGGATTTTTGTGGTCTCTTAATTAAGCTAAAATCTGACCTCTGATGTTTTGGAGCTTGCCAAACAGAAATTAAAATGAGTGAAGCAAGGAAGGGTTAAAGATCCCATGGAAGCTTGTGTTTAGTTAATGCAGAGGGTTTCAGATGCTCAGCGCTGGCAGCTACAACACGCTCTCTGGTAAATCTGCTGGGGAGTAGGGTTGAGGTAGGTTCCTCATGGAAAGAGGGAGGAAGCTGCAGTGACTGCCACTATCCTGGAGATTGTCTCCTTCTCCCACTGGAGTACGTGACTAGGGCCACTTCCCAGATCTGCTGGAGCATCAGCCAAAAATATTTTTTAATAAGATTTTAATGTAAGGAACTTAAAGCCATGTATCTTCTTCCTTTGATGAAGAAGAGACTGAAAACTTCAGAGAAAAAAAATGTCAGGAAGTCACAGAAATGTTTTCTGCTTGTGACAGTGTGACAGTATTGGGTCATCTTCAAGAAGCACTGGCCTCACCTGGAGAGCTTCATGTGTTGAGCAATGGGAGACCAAAGCTGGAGGGACCTTTGACCTCTTGAATTGCAGCTTGATGTTCAGGGTATTTATACCTGAAGTGTGTGTGAGAGGCTGGGCGAGCTCTTTTCCGTGTTACCCTGACGTAACTCTGCAGTAATTGCTTGACATCCCAAGGTGCTGGTCCCCACTGAATGCTTGGGGATGTCGGGTTGTGAATCGCCAGATCACCACCAGATTCCCTGCCAGCGTGTGCAGTGTAACCCGGAGCAGCGATAGACCTGTTGGTACCTGAGCCTGGTTGCTCTGAATGTGTGACGATGCCAACAAGATCACAGTCTGTTGCTCGCTGCGAGGTGCTGTGAGGGTGACTCTGTTTGCTCCCAGCAGCACGTGGAGATAAACACGCACGTAATGCCAACCTAGAGCCCACAAGCTCTGCGCGCGGTGCTGGGAATGCCGTTGATGTTTACGCTGAGAAAAAGAGAACCAAAAGGCCCCAGAATGGAATATAATTTGTTAAAAACAGGGAATAACATTGATTAAAATGAAAGCCAGTGTTCCAGCACTTTACTGTAGAGAAGTATGTCCCCAGGTTCCTTGCACTTGCCCTGTGATTATACAATAGATTTTAAGTCTGTGATATCTACAAATCTACATCAAAATATATTCTATAGCTGTAGGAAACAGCTCTGAATTGTTAACCTTCTCTCCAGGTACTGGAGGTAACACACTGTGAGATTAGATGTATATTTTCTTCAAGATATACCACCCATCGAGGAGTCCATATTTACATCTTTTGTTGATATTTTTTTTATAGATTAAAAGAGTCTCTTTTCTGGTGATAATTCTGCTAAGTACTGTAATTTGCTGCCACTAATATTTGTCTGAGTCCTAGTTTGCAAAATATATTTGAAACCACTTTATAAAGTCTCATAATTGCTTCTTTGTAGAGCTGGTATAATGAGTAGTTTCTTTATCCAGCCTTTATCCTGTTAACCTTAGAGGTGAGCGACTGCTTGCTGGAGTAGTTGGGGAATGTCTTAGCACTGTTGAGCCATTTAATTTCACTACTAATTTCATAGCGGTGACACAGAATTGGCTATGAGCAAGCGCGCAGTTATTTCAAGGGTTTTCAGTTAGCATTGAATCAGGACCTGATTCACTAAAATGAAATTGAAATAAATGCACATGTAGATGATTTTTTTTAATGCATAAATTGATCTGCATTTATGTGCCCAGTCCACATTAAAACATTGACCTGCTGCTGAAGGATGGGGGCACAGCATATAAAGCAGCTCCGGCATTGCAAATGAGAACTTGCACCGCTGCCTCGGTGGTTCGTTCGCCGCCGGCTTCAGCCTTGCGCTTGTCCCAACTACAGGGCACCCCCTTGGTTACCCAAATCTGACTTGGAGCTTCCTGGGAAACAGAGATTTGCATTTTTCAGTTTCTTTTGGCCATCTTTGCAGAGGAAGCAATCGGTGCGCGGTGCCGTGTAGCGTGTAGGATAGCTTCCAGGGTTGCTCTTTCTGCGACGGGGAAATTCCTGTTACTCCAGTGGCTGCTTTAGATGAGCGGAGCTGGCTGGTGCAAAACTTGCCTCCTCTCCAAAACTGTATGGGAAGTTATGCTGCTTCCCAAACCAGATTCATCTTATCCCAGAGCTGGCTGCGTTTCAGAGAGGAGCTTGTCTCTTTTTATGAATATAGCCTAAAGTGTGTGTGTGCGTACGGGGAATTCTGCCATTTCCATCCTGTTGCTTTTGCTGTTACTGTAACAGTTGGGTGATCTGAAAGAAGTGTGATTTGAGGGTCAGGAAACATGACAGCGAAAGCTTTCAGTCTGGCATATGAGAGAGTATTTATGGCATGTGCTTCTGCAATGCTACTGCTGCCTCATCTTATTAACTATGTCTACATTTATAAAGAGGGTCGGAACAAAGCTTGAGGAAACACTGGAGGTTGCAGGTGGATCCCCAAAGCAGAGAACTAAGGCACTGATGAAATGCCCTCTGCCCGCTGGGATGGTTTATGGGCAGAGGGCCATGGCAAAGACTCGCCTGCGCTCTCCTGCCAGCAGCGGTCGACACTCGGCAGGGGTCCCTGCTGAAGAGGGATGTGGGGGGGGACGGAGCAGCGAGACCCCATGGTTCTTCAGTGCCCCAGCACCACGAGCCCCCTTGGCCACTGCCGAGCCCCCTTGGGGCCTCTTCTACCTCCTCCCACCACCTGCCCTTTCTGAGCAGCAAAATCCTGGTCGCTGAGCTTGGGTGTGATGCCTTTAGCTGGGGAACCAGCAGAGTAAATGTGCTTTCTTGGGTGAATTGTGACCACGTGGCAGGAAGAGGGGACAAAAACCTCTGCGTTATTCTTACGTGACTGTTTTGGCTTTTTTTTTTTCCCTCTGTGCATCTTGCACAGGCATCTGACTACTGCAGCATTTACTGACAAGCTAGGATTTAGCAGCGTGCCAGTGCCAGCTCCTCCATCACGCAGGCATGTGCACCTAATACTTGGGCCACTGCAGGCATTTTATCATCCGGAGGTCATTGCTGCTAAATATTAAGGGTGAATTTTGCACCGAAATACAGAGTTCTGATTGTGCACTTCATTTTGATCTTTCAATCCTTCTGTCGTTAGTGACATTGTCACTTAATGTGGACATTCATTTAGACTTATGTCTGGACCTGCCTGGAAAGCATTTTCAATGGCTGCACTCTGAATTCAGGTCTGCTTCCTCTCGTAGACTATAAGCAAAAGTTGATAGCATTTGAAATTTAATCAGGTTGGTATTGTGCAATTTATCTCTTATAAAAGTTTCAGTAGCTTTTTTGCACACTTTACTGTTTCAAAGGAATTCTCAAAAGCCTGGAGTTGGAGGAACGTGCCTGTCCGTGCCTCACAGCAGAATGCACTTTTAATTCTTTTAATCTGAGCCTGATCTCTTTTGTGAAACACATGCTTGGACATGGAACTTGTTACACCAGTTTTCTATAAAATTCATAAGCAGAAGCCTTGTGTGTAGAGTATTTTCTGTTAATGATAGGAAGTGGGAAAGGACTAAATATGGCTTCTACAGGAAGATTTTATAGTACCAGAAAAGGCTGTATTTCCTTATGAGAGAATTCCTAGCTTTCCTGCTTTTTTTTAATTTTTTTTTTATTACTAGGACCAAATTTAGGTGCCATTATATAGGACAGGTTCTTTAATCCAGCCTTTTGTCCACATCCAAAACTTTACTTAATGTCATCCTAATCATGAGGACCTCCACGATCTAGTTTTGCTGCACACCGGTGACAGTATCGCCCTGCTAGACCCCAACTCCAGAGAGTGTAAACCACGTCGTAAGGCCTCTTCCCCACCTTTTTCAGACATCTATTTTAAACATCTGGTCTTGAAAATCAGAACGTGCACACAATCTTCCTTACTGCCTCATCCAGAAATTCCCCTCCCGTCTGACCAGTCTGTTTTCCAAAATACTCTTGGTCCTTCCAAAGAGATGGTTTTATTCTTCTAAGTTTCAGATTTAAAATCTGGATGAGCGAGAGATCTCGGATGAGAGATGCATTAGCAGAACTGATTTCTCTTGTTACCAGTTCAAAAGGCTTCAGTATGCAGCACAAATGATTCATAAGTATCCATTGTTCAGAGTTCAGGATAAAGAGTTCAGAATCAAAGCTCTGCTTTAATGTGCGCTCATGCATTTCTTTTTTCAGTAAGAGCATTCTCTTCGTATATATAGCAAATGAAATTCAAACTTGTTTAAGCTGCAGTTCTGGTAAATTGCTCTGCCTCTGAAGCTAGCTTAGAATATCATGAGAGTTATAGAAACCGTTACAGATTTTGCTAGTATTGCAAAAACTTAGTGCTTGGTTATAATCAAGCAAGAGATGTTTAATAAATAGAAGAGCAAAACAAGTGATCACCTCGTGTTTTCCCTGGGTTTGGACCTCACGTCAGCCCTGCTGGCAGATCCTGAGAGCACAGTCACGGGGGATCTTTAGCTGATGGTGTTTTCCTTATTGGCCCTTATCAAGAGGAGAGACAGCAAAGGCTTCTAATTTATGGGCAGATTTTTGCATGGGAATGCATGGTGACAGCCCGTGGGCAGTGATTAAGAGAGATTCGATGTCTAGATGGTTGTCCAAATGTTTGTCATCAAGTGAACTGTGCCCAGTGTTCTTTCTTTCAGAGCCTCCTTTATCTTCCATTGTCGTGTTTCAGAGATCCGAGGTACCGTCGCTGCCCCAGCACTGTGTTTTCTCCTGGCATCTCCTATCATGGCTGAGCATACTGAATGGGCTCTCTAAAACCTTTCTTATCAATGGGAGTACAACAAGCCCAATGCAATCATCCTTTCAATTATCTTCTTCATCTCAAGTGTCACCAGATAAGTGCTGGCATAGTATTCTTTGAACATTTCAGATATTGTTCCTTGCTTTTTGGCTATAAATGTATGAATATGGGATAAAGATTAAGATAGCTCATGTTTTACCCTTATTATTCACAGACAAAACTATGCTTGATCTCCTGAAAGGTTCTTTTTTTTCCCCCCATCTCTTTAGTTTCAATTCTCACCAGAATCTGAGTGATGATAAGAATATTGGGCTAGCTCTTGTGTGTTGCAACAGGAGTCATACCCTCTAGGATCAGGGAAAAAGGCAGAGAGCCTGGTGCAGTGTTGTGCAGCCTCTGAAGTCAGCTTGACATGGAGGTGACCTGGCAGTGGGTTACAGGGCAGGACTCTCCGAGTGGGACCTGGCTGTGGGTTACAGGGCAGGACTCTCCGAGTGGGACCTGGCTGTGGGTTACAGGGCAGGACTCTCCGAGTGGGACTTGCCAGATGACCAGTCTGGAGTAGGAGGCTCAGCCTCTCCTTGCTCAGGTCTGAAGAGGCTTTTGGAAAGTTTAGTGCCATCAGGGGGAGGGGAAAGGAGTTTTTAGTTTGTTTGCCTTGATTTATTTTTACTTGGTGGATAAAATTTGACTCCATTAAACCACAGGCCTTTTTGAACGCTAAGTCCAGGAGGTACTTGCAAACAGACTGAAAAAACAGGGGTCCCTCTATGTTCTGAAGATGATGAATTCTCTACCTCCTGCTCATTTTGAGATATACACACACATATATGTGTGTGTGTGTATATATATATATGTATATAAAGGTTACATTACTGAAGCCCAACATTCACAGCCATGCGTCTGGCTCCCTAGAAGCATGGTGTTGGCTTACGAAGAAGGGTTTTCAAGTGATTTTTGTCTTTTGTTCATTGTCTTTTGCTTTGGAGGCCATTAGATTAATTTGGCAATATACTTGAGGTTGTCTCTGCAATTAGGAGAGCTCAAACCACTTTTAAATTTAAGGAATTAATTGTGATGTAATTATGAAAAGCTTTAGGAAAAACACCAAATATAGCAATATGTGTGAATGCTGAGGATTGGCAAGTAGGAGATTAGTGTGGGAACGACAGAGGAATGTAGGCTTCGGTTCAAAGAGTTATTTTAAAGGAAAAATATTGAAAATGAAGTCTGGTGAAAAACAATGATTCTAATGAAGGACAAACCCCATCCATTGTACTCCAGTCATGCTTTCTTATTAGCGATTATGAAGTTGTAGAGGTACAGCAATGGTGACAACAAACCCAGGCAAGTAACAGGACAGATACAACTTCAATCTCTTCATTAAAAAATGTTTCATGGCTGCACACAGCCACACAAAATGTATTTTCACGCTTACACATTTCAAGCATTTTTGAAAGTCACACAATTGTTTTGGTGCCTTAAGTTCTAAATTGATGATAATACAACGGGAAAGAGGAAGGGACAACCTGGGAGGAAAGGAGCCAGGCTTTCCAAGGAAATGTTGAAGCATTGCATTGATTGCTGTGATAATTAATTTCAATTCCACCTCATTTCTTCATTAAACGTTTTAAAGCAGTCCTTTCTTGGGTTAGTTCCTACTAAGGGCTCTCAGTCTGACCTCAGGGGCTGTTGTTTCAAGGACATGGGCCAATTTCCACTAAGTTACGTTGCTTAACTGCAAGTGCAGTTGCTCCAGATTGATACTGGTGAGAGGAGAATTTAAACTACTGAGTTACCTCAGCCTTGTATAAATGTAGTGACTTTGCACATCACTAGTAAGAACAACAGGTGGGTGTTTGTTATTTTGCAAATAAGTAAACTGAAATACTGAGCTCTTGGTCGTGATCTGTGAGTTGTAAGCTCTTCCTTTATGAGAAGGATTTTGAGTGAACTCAGTTTCCATTTGGACATCCAAGAAAAATACTAGTCTGACACTCGGAAGTGACTTGCTGGTGACTACACCAAGTCCTGAGCAGCAACCAAAACAAACCTCAAACTCTCTTCCTGAAACAGTCTTGTTGACTTTGGTGTCAAAATATGTTTTATTTTCATAAAGGAATAGAGCGAAGGGGGGAAAATTTCAGATTAAATGTGTTACTTTTTTTTTTCCAGATGTCTACATTTTTGTAGCAAATAGTATCAAGCCAGCAAACACCGCTTTAAAAAGTTATTCTCCACTGTGTGCCTGTTAGATGTGTTTGCCTGTTTTACAGCTAGGTCTTGGCATCTCAAAAACCACTCCAAACAGAAATGGGGGCTGACTATTGGCATTTTGACCTTACCGGCCACTTTTTGGCTTAATGTGGATATGACACCAACAGAAGCGAAGGGAAAAGCTCACAAGAAAAATAGATCTTGATTCATAGTCGTGTCCCAAAGGACATCTACACTTGAACAAAACAGAGTCAGCAGGGTAAGGTGAGATAGATCTTCTCCCCATTGGCTGCCAGGGTGTGTCCGAGTCCTGCCTCTACTCTGCTGCAGCTTATTTTTATTTATTTGTTTTTTACATTAGCTTTCTGTGAAAACCCAAACCTGCATGTTGTTGTTGACAGTTCTGCTAAATGGTTTGTTAAATGGCCATCCCACCCAGAGATTTTTATGAGGATTGGGGTATTAATCCCCACAGAGCGCTGGAGATCGTCCCGCTCAGGAAAAGTCCTCGCTCAGATTTCTCAAAGGTGTGATCAGGACCTTGCAGAAGCAGCCTCAGAGGAACTGGTCTATGGTCCCTATGTGAGCATAGGGATAGAATGAGCTGGGAATGGGGGGATTTATCCAGCGTACGGTGGTGGATCTGTTGTTGATGGTCCAATCCTGCAGCGAGCCTTTATTCAGCGTGGGACCCAGTTTGTCCTGCTACCTTGCTCCTCTGTGGTTTTCCTGCTCTGAGCCCTTTGCAGCCTCCCCAGGGGTTTCTGCCCCTGCGAGCTGAGGGGCGATGGATGCTCGCCCGACCCCGAGCCAAGGTGTGCTCTCCTCCCTCTGTCTGGCACGAGGAGCATTACCACAACGGCTTGATGGCTTTAAAGTTACCGAGACAATGATGCATCCCAGAAGGTGCTTAGCAAAAGTCTGTTTTCCTTGATTGTCTGGTGTTCTTTAGTGCATTTTATTAGTTAATGAAATGGACTCTTGTACGGTACGTTGGAAGAATTGCCATCCTACCTCGCTGTATAATCATTATCGCCATTAATGAGTATGTTATTCTTTCACCAATATTAATCTAACAAAAGAAACAAATACTTTGCCCATGCTGTGATGCGGAAGTCAGGAGGTTAAATACTTCTGTGAATTGTGATAAACAATCCAGCTGAAATGACCGGAGGGTTCTTGGGCAGCAGCTTTGAGAGGCACTCGGCACAGGTAGATGTAAAATACACAAGCAGCTCTTCTTGCTGGCCGCGTGGTGCCGGTTTTGTGAGTGGTCCTTCTCCCCTGTCTTTTGGAATCGGCCGACTCCCTGAGGATAAAATGCGGAGCAAATCAGATGGGCTCAGCAAAATACGGGGCATTTTCTTTTACTTTGCCTCTTCATTTTGATTTGATTCCTTAAAAAAGCTGCTTAAATGGTGTTACCACTGCTTTGATATGGACCCTTAATTCTGAAAAGGCAGCGCCAGTAAATAGTGTTAGGTGAAAAGAGCGCAGAGGGGAGAGGCAGCGGGAACCTTGGCTATCAATGCGTCAAAAGGATGAGTCCAGAAAGACACACTCAGCGTTACCAAATTTCTTGTGAAGCCCATGGCAAAGCTGGTTTAGTGGCTTTCAGGCAAGGGATATATGGCAGTCTTAGTGTAGTTCCTTGAGGGAATAGGTTTTGCACGCAAAGGGGAGGAGGGACTCAAATGAGGCATCTGTCATTTTCTTCCAGTGTTTCTGATCCCTTAAAAGAAAGATGAAAATTAAAGGAATGTGTTTCTCTCGTATCAAGAGTCTTTATGTTCTTCTTTAACTGGCCTCACGCAGAAGATTTTGGCTGGTTTAGCTGGTTGCAATTTTTGTGGCGTGCAGCTCTCGTTGGCTTCCCTCGTACCAAACACACACGAGCTCTTCCTTTACCGTGGGTGGTATGAAGCAAACAGCTGTGGGTGTGTTGCACTGAATTTAATGCTCATTGGTAACAGAAGAATCTGTCTGAGGAGAGCCTGCTTTCGTGATGCTGTTAGCTTTGGATTTATATACTTTATTAGGTACCGGAGCATTTTCATTATTGCGGCTATTGGTTAGACCCGCTCGAACTCCAGGCAAACCGGGAGACGCCGAGTTGCAACACTTACCATATTCAGTGTGCACACACAACCTGGATCAACCTAATTTCAGCACAGCAAACACAAAACAAAAGCTGTATATGACTTCTTAGCCTTTGTGCACATCTGCATTATTATAAATGCTAATATAATTCTGCAATGATAAATAATTAAACAATTATGGTCATGAATCAATAAGTTTAGCACATTTTTTCATCAGCAAATTGTACTGTATAACAAGAAATATAAATTACCAAGTCTAATTTTCACTGAAAATTGTAAGCATTTTCTATCTAATAATTAAAAAAGTATTAGAATTCAATGTAAGATACTTAGAACTTTAAAATTTTCTAGTTTTAACCAAACACCATTAAATTGTCATGTTTTATGTTTCTGAATCTGATTAACATTTTGAGATCTGACTTTTGCAATCATTCCCTTTGTTTTCCTCTGCTAGAATCCCGTCGCTCAACCTCTGGTTTCTCCTAAACACAGTTTATCAGCTTGAATCCAGCTTCAGTTGACCTCATTATGTTGCCTTTAAGAAAATATAGTGCTTAAAGGAAAAAATATTCAAGTACCTTTCTTCTAGGATTTGGCAAGATCTAGCTATTTTTATCACGTACAAAGCATTTTGCTGCAGAAGGTGCAATATGGAGGCAAGGAGAAGAAGCTTTTGCCACTGTTTGCACTAATTGGAGGTTGCAGGGCTGCCTGTAATCTTTCCCACTCAGATCTTTGGTGTTTGTAAAGAATCCATCACCCTAAATACTGGCATCTAGCTAGGTAATTAAAAAATAATCTTGCCCTACTCTAAAAATAGGGATAAAAAAATAGCGTATTTTCAGAGAAAAAGCTGAGTTTGAGGGTTTTTTCTGGTTTGTTTGTTTTTTAAAGGTGTGCATGCTTTCTGTGCTGGACATCTTGGGTGAGCCAAGGGTTTGCCACGAAGGAAGTTACTGCAGAGTAGCTGTCCCTGGCCACTCACCGGCAGCTTCCTTGGGTGCTTTAACCCAGGGAAATGCTCGATCTGCTTCTGCTTTGTCTCTTCCACTGAAAAGTGCAATGAAAACCCCATTTAGTCTTCTCCTGGTCTACCAATGCCTTGGCTATTTGGAAAACCAGCGGTTGCAGGGTGATGTTTGGTGTGGTGGCACCAGATTCGAGGGGGGAGTGTTGGCCCCTGCTGCCCATCAGGGCATCCCCACCATCCAGGGCTCTGGGCACCCCGATCGCTCCCTGACCTGCAGGGTGAGCACCAAACCCGTGAGGGCTCTTCCTCTTGCTGTTGACCCAAGGCAGAGCTGGTGGGACTGGTTTGTTGGAGTTATGCTGCATCTCTGTGCTGGAAATGCTTCTCGTTGTGGGAATGGTTGGTAAGCCACTAAACCAGTATTTCCCTGCGTTTGGTGGTGTGGAAGAGGCACGGCAGCAATCACTCATGGTGGCCCCAGCTGCAGTTCTTCTACAGATACTTGATCGAAGTGACTCTGCAAACTGACAGGTAGGACGTGAAGAAAGTGATTTTTCTACTCGTCGGAAAAGATGAGAAAGCGGGAAGGGAATTTGATACGGTGCTGTGAGCTGGGAAAGGCATGGTGCAGTGTCTGGGGGACCTAAAATTATTTTGTCTGGCTTCATAATGAAAATTGGTAGCGTTAGAGGGGGGACTCCACTCACTGAAATGGTAAAGCTTATTTTCAGGGTTGTCTTTGTTTGGTTTTTTTACACGTTGAATGCCTCAGGAATCTCCAGCAAGCTGGGAGATCAAGGACTCTTCCTCCCAGTGTTAGTGCTTGCTGGCAACCAGTTAGTTATTTGTATTTCAGAGAAGACTCACAAAGATAGTATGTTTAGAAACGTAAGGAAGCATTTTGCCTTCAGGGGGTTGGGGGGGGTGGGGTGGGAGAGAAGAAAACATTTTCTTCACCTTCTTGTCTTGATCTCCCTCTTTGTTTACCCTGTCTTCCTCCTTTTGATGACTATGAGAAAGAAAACTACATATGGAGCCTGAAGATCTTTACTTTGAGTTTCTTCCTTGTGCTGCTGCATCTGCTCCTCTTCCTCTAGCTTTCCCGACGCGCCGGGTTTCCATTTGTGGGTGTAAGTGCCTTTGCCTCTGATGCCAATGTCACTCTTCTCGGGGAAAGCAGATTTTGTTTTACTGTATGGCTCTTAGCAACATGTTTCCTGCATTCTGCTCGCTCTGTTGTGGAGTTCACACTTTGAAAGTCTAGAGATATAGATTGCTCTGCTTTTGCATATACAGTGTTGTCGAAGCAATTAAAGCCCGCTCTCGGAACGCGCTCCTTTTGCTCGTGCCGAGTTAGGGATTTTGTGTTGGACTCTGAAGCAGGTCCACGCCGAACTCCTTTGACCTCCATGTATCCCACGCACCCGCTATTCTTAGATTCCCATAGAAAATATCTGCAGAAAATTGTATACATCCATTAGCTGGGTTTTTATTAATATTAATTGTCAAGTCACAGTACGTGTATTAAAAGGTAGTGATGTGATAAAAGCCCTACATTTTCAGTGGCAGGGCAAAACTAAAGAAAACCCTCATTTGCTTCTGTAAAAAAAAAAAAAAGAGTGGAACTTGTGGAGAAGTGGTAATGCAGCCATACACTTAGCATATTTCTTTATTTTTAAGGTACCTCCATTTAAAACACTCGGATTCCACTTAGGAAACAGGATTACAGGATGCACAGCAAGTTTAAAAAAAAATTTCAGAGATGTTGCTTTCTTGCTTCAAATCCTTGAAAAGCCAAATGCACTCACTTCGGAAACTAAATCTTGGTTTTCACTGTACAAAAAAAAAAAAAAGGAGGGGGGAAAAAAAAAGAAAAATGTTTAATAGCACATATGGCATAATTTCATGTGACATCTGTTTTGTAACAAACAATATTTAGCTCACTTATTTGCTGAATGATACAGTACATGCTGCAAACAAAAAGTCCAATGAACAGTTTTACATAGTTTGTAATATATCAATATTTATCGCAAAAGAATGCAAAACCTAAACATTTAAGCATGTTATTGATTGTAATATGCAAAACATTGATTACTGCACGCTGCCAATGCAAAGGAAGTCTACCGAATGCCTTATGGGGTATGAAAATTAGGTAGATTTCTGAAAGAATAACTGATGTCCTCCCACTAGTGACATTTAGGCTTATGCCCTCTCAACCTAATTTGTGTCATCTTATAGGAGACAGCTGTCAATATATTTAGGATGCTTTAGCTCATAACAGCAGAAATGGTGAGAGACTATTGGCTTAATTGCACGGAGTGATTGATTCTAATGGAAACAACATTTAGAAACTCAAAATGCTCTTTCTGTTGGCAGATCTAATAGAATATCATAATGAATTGGAGCATCAAGCATGTACTGTACTTTCTGAAAGGACTGCAAAAGGACAGTCATGGGGGTTTATGCCATGGGTTGTTGTTTGGTTGGGTTTTTTAAATTTGATTTTAATATTTAAATTATTTTTTTTTTAAATAATAAACCAAAATGATAAAGGTGAACCTACCTGGGCAGGGGGGAGAGGGAAGCCTGCTCCTTTCTCTCTGGGGTGGCAGCAAGAGCTGCAGAGCAGTTGCCCTGGGTTAACTCTCTTATCCTCTGGCAGCTTTCCACAATAACCTCTCGCCTTTATGGACTCGGGCAGACTATAAGTGCATCTGTGTCTAGTCTGGGGTTTCTGTCTGCCTCCTTTTACCCTTTTTTTTTTTTTTTTAACCAACATTTTATAGGAATCCCATTGTTTTCTTCTCCCCACTGTAAGTTCTCGGAGATGTCTTACTCTTTCCTGGTGTTATAAAATCTTCTGCTTAACTGAAAATGCTGTGCAGTTTGGTCAGAAGCTGCTGAGATCATTCTAGCTTTTCTTCCTCTACTTCTTTAAGATCTAGAAACGTGTAGGTTCTAGGGGGATTAATGTGTGGTCACAGATTAAATGGTATTTTTCCCCCCTTTCCCATAATTAGAAAGGGATGAAGAATCGGATGCAAGATTGAACAGTGTAAATCCTCCAAAATTAAAACCATTTCAGAACTGGAATAAATATTAATAAATTGCTGGCATAATGAAATGCCGTAGATATGTAAGGGGAAAAGCAAGCAGGAAAGGAGGGAAGATTTTTATAGACCTTAATTACAGCAGGGTTGTTAGTAAATTTACTGAATTGTAAATGTAAAAGATTCGGATGGCCTGAGTAAAACCACATATTTAAGCCTTCTAAATGAACATTTCTGTTTTTTGAGTAATTTGTACCATCTGTGTCAAAATTCTGAGCCTAAGAAGAAAAAGCAGTGGAACAAATGTTGGTTCCATAAAACAGTCCTAGTTCATTGTTGAAATTGTCACACATTAACATTGCAGGCCATCTGGGTAGACAAAAGACTCTAACCAGATTGCTAAGATGATTTTATTGGTCTGGTATTAATCAGAATGTGGCATAATATTTAAGCAGAAAAAAATGATGAGGTGAAGTGGAGTGCCTTTAACTACCCTAGCTGTGTGGTAGTTGCACAATAATCGCATTACACCATAGAGCGCTGCGTTTCCGAGCAAAGATCCTCGTTCTGAGATGTAAATAACAGGCTATGTGATATTTCCAATTTATAGTTTAAAATAAAATATGAAACTTAAAGAAGTAATGACTGTTGGCATATTGCAATGCAGAGATTTAAAGGCCACAGCATGGTTATATTAAATTGCGGTATACCCACAATCATGTTGGAATTAACTTTAATTTCTTTTTGTAACATTGTAAATCAGATTACACTTCATCTCAAAGAATCCAGAACTTGGTGATTTACAATTGGTTTGCTAGGTTTTGAATCTCTACACAATGCAGCAGCTTGCCTTCTCTCCGGGACCTGGGGTTGTGCGTGTGTCCGTGTGTTAGGCTAGCTCTCGAAAATCTTCATCTTTCACAGGCAACTGGGACAGTCTCTCTTTTTAATGCTCTCCAGGATCGTGCCTCTATCTAGTTTTAACCCTACGATTCTCAAAAAAACAGTGAATGTTTTTTGCGTGCCTCTCGCCACTTCAGCAGCCCTTGGAAACCCCTGCCTGCCCTCCTGCACCGACTCTGGCCCCAGCAAGGCCTCTGAACATCGAGACACCCCTCCAAGCACCACAGAAAAACCTTGTCCTGGGAACACTTGATGCTTTCTCTAGTGTGTTTGCTGTGAAAGTTACTTTGCTGGAGCCAGGCAGGGAGTGGAAAGCCCAGGGCTGCTCCCTCTGAATCTGCCTTGCGATCGGTGGGCCTTGCCTTGTATGCAGGGTCTGGCGAGGTGAGAAGCAGGATCTTTATCATTAGGTTCAAGTGTAAACGCCTGTCTCATGCTGGGGAAGTAGAGTGTGGCTATGCAGTGGCAATGGTCGCCAGCTGCAGCAGGCGTTGCTGGCCTGGTCCCATTATGTTCCCAGTAGTGGGGGAGCCTGGCTGCACCTGCCTGCTGCCCTCAACGCTTGCACGGCGATCCCCGCTTCAGTGCAAGACGTGGCTGCCAGTTGGGGTTTGTACAGTGGCCTGAGATTTTCCTATTCGTAAAATATTTCTGGTCTTGATTATTTTAGAGTGCATTCTGTGGAAGCAGCTGTAGCACTCGCCGGTGCCGTTTTCCTGGCACAAAATATGTGGTTGGATGGTTTCTGCTCTGTAGTTTTCGACTCTGACATTCTCTCTCTCTCTCTGAACAGTTACGCCCTACAAAACATGTATTAGAAAGAGACTTAAATTTTCTGAAGTAATAGTATTAGGGTAATTAAACAGGGCATCTGATGTAGTTAAATAGCACAGATGCCAAATTAATTTAGGATAATTTTGCTTTTTGACTTCTGTTTTAAATTATTAATCTGAGAGCAAGGTGAAATGGGAGGAAAAGAGACACTGAAAGAGGGATGAGGAAGTAAAGGAGTGACAGTGGAAGGCAGCATTGTCTAGCAGAAGAAAAGAGAGGGTGAGGGAGGTCGTACAGATCGAAGCAGAAGGTTGGAAGGCAACAGGATTGGACCAAGAAGTCACAAACTGTGCTGGCATTTAGACAGTAAAAGTGCCCTGGTTCCTGGCGGGGCTGTGAGGCTGAGAAGAGCTGGATGTGGCCCGAGGGGGCTGCCTGGGACCCTGCTGGACATTTGCTTCGTGCAAAGCCCCTCTCCCTTGGGGCAGATCTGGAGCTGAGCCAGGCCAACTGGGCTCTGCAAGCTCTGCAGGTTGAGTTCCTTGCACGGGCAGGAGCAGACCCTTGTGAGAGGTCCTGATTAATGTCTTAATGTTTTCTGTTTGAGTTGCATTGCTCAGGCTGCAGATCAGTTGGGAGATGGCTGGCCCAAAGGCACTTAAAATGTCTTTGTCTCTTACTGACCATGGTACTTCGGAAACATCTCGCAGACCGATGTTTGCTTGGGATGGACCAGCAGAGTGTTTGTCTGGAGATAAAGTTGTCTAGTTGGCTTCAGTGTGACGGAGGGAACGTTTCTCAGCACAAATGCCTTGGGTAATTGTGTTGCTTGATCTTCTGGTGATGTGCTGTTTGGCAGAAACTGTAAAGGGGATTTTCCGACTTCACCAGCAGGTTTGCTCTTTCTGGTTGGTTTTGTTTTGGTTTTGCTTGGCCTATTTTTTTTTTAACTCCATTCTCATTAATTTTACATTTGAATGTTCAGAAATGCTAAATACTGGTGTTACAAGTTGACTGAAATCTTTGCTATTTGATTAAAGGTTTTTCATGGTTTTGGCTATTTAATAAAAGATTCCACAGCCGTGGCTGTGCAGTTACATGATGTAGTGTAAATGATACCCAATTAAAGAAAATGCTGGGGCCTGTCAGTTAGGACCACAGTGCTGGCCTGGGCCTTGCTGACAGAGAGCAGTGGTGAGAAAATGTCACCACAGCCACACAAGTGTTGTGCTATCAGCCACACGCAAGTGAAATGTGGATGAAAATGCTATTAACATAGCCAATTAAACATAGGCATAAACAAAGTGGTGAAATCAATACCTGTAGCTGTTGCATTGCAGGGCTGGTGCTTTGCCGTAGCTCGCTTTGCCCATCGGAGAACTGCCCCAAACGACGAAGGTGAGGCCAGGACGCTGTGCTTGTCGGTGGTAGGATAATGCCTTGGAGCCAAGGGCTGACCACACCTTCAAGGCGTGAACCAGCAAAGCCATGCTGAGCTTAATTAGTATTTTATTTCCTAGCTATAAAAATGGTTTATCCCCCCCCTTCTCTTAGACCCCTTTTCATACTGTTACATTTGACACACATGCCAGGTCTCATGGACTCCGTGTCTCCTTAGTTGCTGTCATTGGTCCTTGTGTCTGAGACGTGAGTCAGGACAAGGCCAGCGAAGAGTGTGGGCCATCTGAAAGGGAGATCTCAGGGGGCACAACTAGGTTAGCAATAAAATAACCAGAGATGGCCTGCTGTTTCCCAGCAGAATAGTCAGCTGTTCCCAGGTCTTGCACATGGACCATGTCCAGGTTGCCCATTCCATTCTTCCTCCCCCTTTATGAATTCTAACCTTGGTTTTGGGCAGGTGTTTCTCCATCCAGGAATTAAGAAGACCCTCATCTTCTGCACCTTTACTTTAAATGTTTGTTAGTCCATTTTGTGATATTTCAGTATCACCTATTCACTGGGTCTTCTGCTTTCTGATTTAGATCAATATAAATGTGTTTCTTTTTCTGCTAATTGTAGAAACCAAACTCTAAGTGTTCTTGTCTAGACTATGAAAGAGAGTAACCCTGGAATGAGAAGGTTGGAAGTGCTTTGAATTTTCCAGGTGTTAAATCTGATTTCTTTTCCTGGTCAAGTAGCTTAATCCTTTAGTCTTAAAGGATTAAGTGCTACCTATAGTAGATCTCATCCTGATGTCAAAAGATTTCTCTGGATGGCTGGTATCCTAAAGCCCAAAGCCAGCGAAGTAATTCCTCTGCAAGAAGTCAGCACTGATTTATTGAAACCCCCATTTGAATAGTGAGGTGAAGCATCACGGCTCTATTTATCTCTTAAGACCACCTTCTTAATCACTGCTCTATTTATCTCCTAAGACCACCTTCTAAATGGCTGTAGGTTTGACAACAACAAGAGAGCACGGGGTATTTTCAGCCTGAGATCTTTCATAAGAATAAAGAAATGATGAGATTTCCTCTTGATTCTTCATCTGAATCCATTTAAATATACAACATGAAAAATGATCTCTTGTTTATTTTTTCAATAGTGATTAAAAGAAGTCATTCTTTAAACAACAAATGGAGAAGGAATTATTTGAAGCATATTGGGAGCCACTTCAAAAGACTAGACACATCCTTTTTGTGGCAAGACACCTGTTAGGAAGGCTGCTTTGATAGTATGTTGGATTTTGTCCAGTTGATGCCCTTTAAAAGCAGCTTCATGGAAAACAAAGGGGCAAAAAACCAAGAGCCCTGTATCCAAAGCCAAAATGCTTTCCATGCTTTGTGGGTGCTGCAGGTCAGTGGAAGTTCTACCGTGGATGTCTGTGGTGTGCCCAGAGCATGTTGCAGGTAGATCATGGGCTGGACTTGCGTCTCTTCTGATTCTGGTTCATTTGGATGTGGCAGGATTAGGCTCTACAAATTAGAAAAATGAATGAAGAGCTTGATTAGAGCTTGAAATGGGATTCTTGAGACTTTTGTTTGTACCTGAGGCAGTATGTAGGCTGAAATGAAACAGTAACCTCTTTTGGCATGCTTCCTCTGTTCATATAATCTCTCTAGCAGGCTGTGTTTTCTTGCTGTAAATTTCTGTTATTTATTGATGTATTTATTTATGTGCACATGGAGTGCTGGGGAGGGACCATGGCCGTGTCCAGCCCAGCAATGCTGTGGGTCATCCTGCCCCACCGAGGTGTGGAGGGTGTCTGGGCTTGTTGCCTGCCCTGCTCCTGTCCCATTTTGGCTAGTGCTTCTGGACTTACGGGTCCTCTGGCCCATCTTTGATGCAAGCGAGGACCATGGGAGGTCGTGGTGAGGTCCTCTGCTGTCTTCTCCTGGCGTCTACCCTTGGTGCTTCTGAGGAGCCCATCCACACTATCTGATGGCCCAGCTGGTCTCAGGCAGTGCTCCTCCTTCCTTCCAAACTGGTCCTCTCCATCGCCTCAAAGGACACTATAAAGTTCATGGGTGATTGACACTCTTAAGCAACAATTTGAACATTTATAGATGTGGATAGGAGAGCATTTCTCTTGTGATATAGAAGTCACACAAAAGAATGAAATGTAGGCAAAGAGGAAAAGGGAATAAAAAGGGAAAAAGAAGGTGTTTCAGTGGCTGGCACAGAATGAGGAGGGGGAAAGCTGCTGGCAATCCCTGGCTGCAGTAAGAGTTGGAAGAAGGGCAAGGTTCTGACTGGAAGAAACCCAGAGGTTAGAGGTAGCCCCTGAGGTGTGTGTTCCTGGGAGGCTGAAGCCTGCCCATGGAATGCTTTGGCTCAGAGGGAATGCAAGCATAGTCCTGGGCACTGCCTCTGGGCTCTGTGCTTTGGTCATTGTAGATGGTATTTAACATTGGGCAGTAGCATTGCTGCTGCTTTGCTGGGCTGCCAAGACGCTGGGAAATGCAAGGCAATCCAACTTTTGAGTGTATTCGTTTGTCTTTTTTTGCCCCTCCCCCTCCCCCCCCCCTTTTTTTTTCTTTTCTTCTGTGGACTCTCTAACAGTAAATCCAGCTTTTGCACGTGGATTATAACTTCATGACAAGGCATGATGAAGTGTTTAAGAATTTCTCTGAGTTTAAAATTATCTTTACATTGGCCCCTGTTAAGATTTCTGACAATTGCCGTTAATCTTTAGTCTGGGGGAAGAGGCTTTTTCCACACCATATGGACTAGACCAGATTTATCTGCTGCCTGTTGCCCTTCATGGGACACAAGGCACATTCCGTTGAGTGATGGATCGTCTATGGCTATGTCGTAGCAAGAGCACGTTGGCACATGCAGTTGACAAAGTTCTACGCACCTACCTGTAGTCAACGTGCTTGCAACGTGTTTTGCCATTGTATCTCCCTTCCTGCACTTTGTGTGCGTTTTCCAGTCTCATGAACACGGCTAGGCTGGAGGTCAGCTTTGTGGGCAATGTCCTCGGTGAAGTTTCTATTTCTCAACTGCAAACCATTGCAAATGTGGGCCATTAAAGCCATGATTGACTCCAGACTAAGGCTTTACTCCCAGTTTCTGGGCTATTGAAGGCAAGGGTGGTTTTTTTTGTTCTTTGGTACTTGTGGTTTGTAAGAGCTTCCTGGCAACATCAGTAGTGTAAAGTCAACTTTTTATTAATTTATTTCTAATAAAAAAGGTATTTTTGTGGCTAAAGAGTGGAGAACTCCAAACTCTGTTTCAGGAAGAAGACTGTATTTTCATGTGTGGAAATATTTCCAGAGTGTGGTCTGCTCGCTGAGCATTCCTTTTAAACATCCAAAGCTACACGGCACACTCAGTATGGGATCAAGGTGCTCGTACCCGTGTGGCAGTTCTTGTGAACAGCAACTTATTACTCTTATTTTAATCCCCAAGTGAAACACAGCTCTTGAAATGATCACAAGTGTCTCGTTCCCACGAGCGACACACAGACAGGGGGCAGGAGATGAACAGGGTGTTGTGTTCCACAATACAAAACATAAAAAGTTTGCTTCAGTGGGACCAAAATGCGTGCAGAATTTTAATGAAGTCTGTCAATTAAAAAAAAAAAAAATTAAAAAAAAAAAATCCCTTTCCCTTTCAGAATTGTGGTGTCTAGCATTGAAAATCAATTCAGATATTTATATCCTGTAGCAGTTGATTTTTCTAAGCAATTAGAGTAAAACAAAAGTATTTGCAAGTTTTATATTTTCTCCAGTCATGTTTGCTTCTTCTTGGATAATTTTATCCATGAAGACTTCTTTACTACTCTGTCTTGTGGACTCGGCCGAGTTAAAATTAAAGCATAAAATGAAATGTTTATTTAATCATGACAATGTTCTTAAAAACTTGAGAGATTTCTTGTATCGCTAAAAAAGTGACTTCAGAACTTCCTGAACTTCTTAACGCATTCCTCAACGCTGATCATTAATGAAGATACACTAAATAGTAAAGCAGCATTTAGGCCATATTTGAATAATTAGAAATTGAGATTAAATTCTCCTGGTGTGTCAAATATGCTTAACTTTATGATTCTGAAAAAACTCTCCTGAAATGATCAGATGTTTTGCACGAGAGTATTGCTACACGAGAGTAATTTAAATTCTGGGAACACAACAGCTTTAACTATAGTATTTTTTTTTGTGAAAGGAAGGAAAAAATAACAACTATTCGGCGTTCAATTCAAGACTTTTATCCAGAAAGTATAAAAGAATGTTAATGGGAAGGAAGACTGAATCCAACAGTGGAATTCATACAGCTTGGTTAATTACACAAATATTAATACATGCAGGTCCTCTGACCAGATCTTGTTCTCCTACTTGACTCTTTGCAGACTTGCATCCTGTCACTATACCAAGCAGAGACTGAACAATGCCAGTACTTTCAGACTGTTTCTCGAGACGATAAACTTTGCCAGATAAGAATGTGCTTGACTCTAGATTCCGAACTTAACACTTAATATATGTAATTCTTCTTACCATATGTGAGAGCCACTGACCACGGCAAAGCAAATGAAGTGTTAATTATCCAGAAAGAGCTCAGTTCTGCCCAGTGATGAAAAATGCTGCCCAGATGCAGAAATAGACTTATTTATGTGATTAAAGTTAAGCACATGCTTAATCTCATTGATCTTTAACATCAATAATGGCTTATCAATTCAGAGCTGCAATGGGTGCTGCAAACACAAAGGAGAGATGGAAAGGGGTATGTGTGTGTGTGTGTGTGTCTCTTCTGTCTTGATTTTGCCCACTGAATTTCTTGTGAACTGGGAGGTGCAAAAGGCAAAGGGTTATTGGTTTGAGACAGATGACTGGGACTTCTAAATTCTTTGCTATTGTTGGTCTTTTGCCTTTTTAATTTTCCAAGTTCTGGATGAAATTTGGGTCGCTGGCGTTTTGAAGAAAATAGGTTTGGGTGGCAACTGCTCCAAGTGAGGAGATGCAAGCTAGGAATAAACCGACTGGCAGCACTCTCCATGACAGAGAATATTAGAATAAAATTTTTATCTTTCATTTGTAATTTTTCTAGGGCCGAATGTCTGCGATGTGAGACAAATAACAATCAATAGCATGCATTTGTAGCCTGCTGTAACTGGGGAAATAAATAGGAATATAATGGTGCCCTCTAGACCTGCTACTTCTGCTAGTGTGCACGTGTCCCTCGCATACTTGGAAAGAGAAATGCCGTGGCACCAATATCTAATAACATCTGCGTGCAAGTTCATTTGAATTGCTTAGATGTTGGGCATAAAACTGACATATTCTACGGGAAAGCTGATTTTGTGTTCCTGGGGCTAATTTTGAGGCCCTTTTTTTGTTTGTTTGTTTCTGAAGTATTTCCTCTGTAGAATGCCCTTTATCTGTCCTGAGACTGCACTGGAGAGGCAAGAAAAGAACTTGTCTAGGATGCCCGCCTTTGGTTTTCTGTTGCAATTATTCTTTGGCTGAGAATTAGCTCTTTTGAAATGGTTGGTTTTTTGGTTTGGTTTGGTTTTTTTCAGTAGTCCATATCAACACCTGTGTTCACCTTTCCTAGCTTTGCTAGAAAAAATTTTATTCCCGAAGTGTCTGTGCTGGAGTCCACTAAAGCACAAACACATCTTAGCTAATGGGTTGAGGAGGAAAAAAAAAACCCAAAGCCAAAACAAAAGAGTTGCTGTTCACATTGCAGTTTTATCATTGATGAAATCTACTGTGGTTTCATTGAGCAGAAATCAGCTTTAACTTTTTTGCAGTGTAACCTCAACCATAAGCATTCTTGTTCAGCCTCAAGAAGGTACCAGTGTCTACCCACCTTTAATATTAATGAAATTAAATAAGCTTGCTTTGTTCCATGGTCTTCGGTGAGAATAAAAACAAAATTAGAACCATTATGGTGCATTAATATCTATTTTCAAACATGGAGGGATGGAAAATCCCTAGAAGGCTTTTCCCACATAAAGGTTTACTTTGGGTGGGAGGAAGAATAAGAAAGCCCCAGGGAAGAAACTACATTGACTTTTGTAATGAGCTCCATTCCAGCTAAATAGATCTCAATATCCTAAAGCCAGTGTCTGGATGGAGGGATAAAGCTTGGTTTTGATGACGCTGTATTTGAGAATGTGCAGTGTCAAGAATACATTTATTTTCCTCTTAATCACCAAGATATCACTAATAATCTCATCCAATTATAGGTACCGTGTTTTGTGAAGGTAGTTTGGAAGGGAGAATAACAGAGAAGGAAACCAGTGCCTCAGAGGTGATCCGAATGTCAGATTTATGTGGTGAGGAGACATTTGAGCAAACCTGGAAAGTACAAACTCAACAAAATTGCCTGCTTCTGAAGTTTTCTCAAAGGTGGGGGCAAAGGAGAACAGAGCTTTTTAACCCAAGACCTTCACAGAGTTTTATAAAACTTTCTGGGTTAGTTTGAGGTTAGTTATCAGGAGATGTGTGTGGCTTTATTTTCTGGTGATGAAATTAGACTTACCTTTCATTTGAGTGGGAGAGCTCAAGCAAGGCAAGGAGCATGTGAAACTTGGAGGGTTTTTACTTACCAAGGTAGAAGAAAATGAATGCAGGTACTCCGAGGGAAGTTATAGTGCTACTGGTTTTTATTCCTCTGCTTGCTAGCTGGTGAATGATAGACTGAGGAATGCAGCATCATCTATTTCTTTTGTGTTCTTGGTTACCATAGAGCGTATTCAACACACTGCAAAACACAAACATTTCCTGCTTTGTTTTTGTGGCAGTTTTCTGAATTCAGTATTTTGGAATTAGAATGAAATAGTGTGAATCAATGTAGAGCACACAGAACACCTCGTTTCTTGATCCTCTGATGAGCATTTTTAGAAAAAAAATTGCTGAAATATGCATCATAATCAATCTGATGAACAACCAATGGAGAAGGCTTTTAAATATTTAAGAATCTCTGTGTTGTAGAGAATAGCACAATTTTTTTAAATGAGACTGCAAGTTCCTACAGACTGTCAGCGAAGGCCTCCATGTAAGGCTTTTGTGCTAGAAGGTTTAAAATACCTAATCCAATCTCATTGAAGTTGGGATCTAAAGTACATCAGTAATCTTATTTCGCCTACTGGGGAACAACCATCGCTTCTTGTCTCGCCCCCCTACCCCCTGTCCAGTGGGGCTTGCTCCTAGATGCCCTCGTGACCCCCATGCAGCTGCCTCAATTTCCCCTGTTACTCTGGTAGCAAATATTTCCCTAATTACTCTTCGTTGCACCCAAGTCATGAATGACACCTTCTTCCGTGTCACCCCGTGTGCCGAGAGCACCCTCCCTCCTGGCCGGTGCCCGCCCGCGGTGCTCCCAGGTCCCCGGAGATGCCGGGTCGGGCACCGCTCCGCTCTGCGTACTCCTGTAGACTCCCCAGCGTCACGGGGGTAATCCAATTTTTAAACAAAAGGCATAATTAATATTAAAACACACCGTAGCTTGGTAAATAACAATTTGTCATTATAGAAAGCGGTGTTCGCATGAATAAGGCAATATTTTTGGGTGATGCTTCAGTGAAGAGATTTTCTGGAGGTCTGTGATTTACCTGTTACTAATATTATGCTATTTAACAAGCAGGAAGCAGTATGTGAGAACAATAATAGTAATCTTAGTTAGAATGATTTTGACGAAAGTACACTTTAATTCACTAATTATGACAGCTAAAAGGCATTTTCACATTGTGTTGAAATCCCTGTATCTGTATTTTTACCTTGCTCTTCCAGCTGCAGAACTCTTTTCTTTCTTTTTTTTCCCCCCCCTAACATGTTTTTCGTCACGTTATGCAAATGCCTGTTTAAATTACTAGGAGTATTTGTTTTCTATTTCTGCCCTGTAAAACATAATTTTAATACAAGTTATTTGTGAAATGCACATTGTAAAAGGAAATAAGGTTTCAGATGGCATTTCTATGATAATTTTACTGCAAATGTTGACCATGTTTTTGTATTTGTCTGCGAAAGGTAATGCCGGCTGTACAGGAGGCATATTTCAAAGATCTAATATCGTATGTGACTAAATTAGTGAAGTGGCGTTGGCTTCCCTTTGAACAGTTAGTCTGGCACTAATCATAGGGAGCCAAATAGCTCACCGCCTCACAGAAGTTGGGCGGGCGGAGGTTGCCGTGGCCCGGCGGATGGGAGGCGGGGAGCCCTGCCACAGACACCCAGCACCCTTTCCCAGCTCTCCCTCCCGCCCAGGCTGCCCCTGGCACCCGGGGTGCTCTTCCTCCGGCTGAGCTGGGCTGGGGCAGTACCCATGGCCGGGTGCGATGGATGGACGGCATGGGCCGCCCGGGCCCGGAGCGCAGGATGGACGGCACGGGCCCCAAAGGCCTGAGCGCGGGATGGACGGCACGGGCCCCAAAGGCCTGAATGGCGCAGGCCGCAAAGGCCCGGAGCGCGGGATGGACGGCGCGGGCCGCCCGGGCCCTGAGCGAGTAAGTCAAGGTTAAGAGTACCTAAAAGCTGGCTCTCATGCTCTGCCGGCACAGGCAGAGCGGAACAAACCTTGAGGAACCTGGCAGCCTCTGAAGGGTTTAGCCCCCGGGAAAGCGCCTGGTAAATTCCCAGCCAGATCTGCCTCGTTAAATGCAAAACTGCAATTAAAATCCCACTTTCTACTTTAGATTGATTTGTTTAATAAACAAAGGTTAGTTGCATTTTAAAAAATGTATGGGCAAGTTTGCTGCATGTGGGGAGAATAACGGATATTGCTGGCAAGAGATTGCTCTTAATAAAACATCTCCATTTCAATGTCATGCTGTATTTTTACTTGGCTTGATCCTCAGTCTCAGAATCCAAATGGAAATTTTTTGAAACAAAAAAAGGTTTCTGGAGGTGGGATCCTGTTGTTTGTGTCTTCGTCGCACTTTTCAATCAAATGATTTGTACTAGACTGAAGTTTGACAAACCCGCTGTAGTGTCACGAAGAAAAAGCTTCCTCGTGAAATCAAAAACATATAGCAGATGCATGTTTTATTGAACGCGGCTAAAAATAGCACTTTAAACCCTTACTCTCTCTGTAATGCTCTTTAAGTATCTTTTGAACACTGCCTTCATTATTAAGTCGCTGAGCTTTGGAAATAATTTTCTGATTCTTTCTCTTCCACAGATCTTATTTTTGAGAACAGTTGATGTTTGTTTCCTATTTTGCATGCGTGTACAGTGAGTGAGTTGTCAGTCAGCTGACGACTGTTCAGTCGTGTCGGACAAGCTCCTAAGACTATATCCTTAAGCAAATTCCAGACCCAATATCATGAATATATTTTGAGATTCTTTAAGGAGCTCAAAGAAACTGAGAAACTCGGAAGCAAGATGATGTGCTTTGCTCTTTGGTGACTCAATAAGCAAAGCCAGGGTGAGGGGAGGAGGGTGCTTTCTCTGCCTGTCGACAGCCCCTCGCTGACCAGTGCAGGGCAAACGGCACGTCCCTCCTAACCGCTCCCTAGCAAAGGAAGGTGAAAAGCAAGATCACAGAATCATAGAACAGTAGGGGTTGGAAGGGTCCTCTGGAGCTCATCGTGTCCAACCCCCCTGCCAGAGCAGGATCACCCAGGGCAGGCCACAGAGGGACAGAGCCAGGTGGGTTTAGAAAGTCTCCAGAGAAGGAGATTTCACAACCTCTCTGGGCAGCCTGGTCCAGGCTCCATCACCCTCACAGCAAAGAAGTTCCTCCTCATGTTGAGGTGGAACCTTCTATGCTCAAGTTTATACCC
>WTSP01013852.1:2500-19647 GCA_025331215.1 Actenoides lindsayi | reverse complement strand
GAACACACATTCGCACCGCCCCAAAAAAAACACCCAAAAAAAAAAAAAAAAAAAAAAAAAAAAAAAAAGAAAAGAAGATATTTTCAGCTGAGCCAGGGGATTAGAGGGTTGAGCCAAAGAAATTAGAGGAATGGAGAGAGAATGGCTGGCGGAGAACATGAGCAGGGGAAGCCAGCGGGATCATCTGTGTTAGTTTGCCCCGACACGCGTTAGGTACTACGAAGCAGGTCCTCTGAAGAGGAGTTATTTTGATTTCTAAAACATGGCCACCCCCCCTTGGAAGCCTCAGGTAGAGTCTAAAGGGTTAAAGTCCCTACAAACAAAAATCCTGTTACGCAGCCAGAGCTTTTATACAGCCTGCAAGGCTTAACAGCACCTTTCTCCCCACATGGAAAGCTCTGGATGAGTTGTGAGCAAGAGAAGTGAGACTGGCAGGGGGAGAAATGAAACCTGCCCCTGAGGATCTGAACCTGAGCACCCAGCCACCAGCCCCCTCCCCTTACAGCTGCCCAGAGACTGCACTGTCCCCGTGGCACAGGAGAGTTGCTGCTCTAAACCCTCTGCATCCTGCTGAGGTGAGGAAGGACCATCCAGCCCAAGCATCACCACAGTCTGGAAAAGTACAATTAAGAAGGGGAAACTGCTCTGTGGATCGTGAAAAGACCCCAGGGACTGGGAGAGTCACACATAGACACAAATGTGATGAGAGCACCTTCATCCCCTGGAGAGACACGTTCTTTTCTGTCTCTGCCATGTATTGTGGTGAGGATATCTCCACTGGCATTGCCCAAATGCTTTGATTTTTCAGAACATAGCTTAATTTCTGACCGCTGCGGGCCAATGGGTCACCCACCCAGCTGAGGCAGGAAAGGAAGGTTTCCCCCCCCCCCCCCCGCCTCTCCTCCTAAAGACTTCAAGTCAAATTCTGCTTTTGCATAAAACCAAAGTAAACCCACTGGCTTCTAGGGTGGAGTTCTGGATTTAGCCTGGCAGAGAATCAACACCCATTATCTTCCTTAATGAAACTTCTTCCAACAATGAGAGGAAAATCATTTTCCTTCCCCCAGCCTGCTCTGATGCCTCCATTTGCCACGCATTAGTCTAAGGGGCAGCCAGAGGGGTCGCGTGGGGCTCACCGACCTCCAGCACATAACGCACAGCCCGTGAGGGAGGCAGACACATTTTCCTTACGTCCTTTCTGGGCTCTCCTGACAAGAGAAGAAAGCAGCTTTTTGCGTGTGCATGTGCTGATCGGGGCTGTCAGGGGCCGTTGTCCTGCTCAGAGCCCGGGGGAGGCCACGTTCCGACGGGCTCAGGCAGCGCAGTGGGAGCTGTCGAAAAGGTTTCGCATCTCCCAGCTCTGCGGGGGCATCGGCTCTTTACGGAGGGTGCTGCTGCCCGGGTCTGCTAAAGAGGCAAAAACCTACTGGAACGCTTGCTGCAGGTGGGGTAAGGGCACCCAGGCAGATGTGGAAGGAATCTAATTTCATCCAGAGCTTAGAGTGAGCAGAGGGAACCACCAAAACTAAAAAGCTACATCCTCTGTTCCCAAGAGGCACAATCTGGACTAATTTTCCAGCAGCTGAGTACCCCCCATTTACACCACAGCAGGAGAACAGGTGGCAAACATCACAGTTCTAAGTGTAAATGATACCAGAAAGCACTGGGGACGTATCTTAGACACCCCACATTCCTCATCAAAGGGAGAGGATGAAGCAGGCTCCTTCTTGGGGGACAGCCTCCCCCCCTCCAAGCTGTCCTAGTGACCCCTGGCACAAGCTGAAGAGCCTCATCAGAGCAGGCAATAACTTGCCATTTCTTTTCGGGCTCAGCATTATGAAAGATTGAAATGCTCTCACTCATCAGCAGATTTACCTGGGTTTAGAAGGAATTAAGAAGTGACATGCAAAGCCTCTTGACTGCCCAGACCTGCTGCCCTGTGCAAGGATTTCCCGTGAGAAGCCACATGCTCTGCGTTTGCAGCTCTCCACAAACAGCAGAGACCGGCACAGAGAGATGGAACTGCCTGAGATGGGTGTCCTGGGATGTCCCGAGCATCTCTCGGGATGGACAGGGTGCCTTGCTCTGCAGTGCTCCAGATCTAGCTCTGCTAATCCGAGCTGGGCTATAAAAATGCACCTCCTCTTTCGCGCACAAGCTTGGGGAAACAAGGCAGCCTGGGGATGTGTGTGTGCCTGTCTGAGCTCCCACGGTGCAGGCAACCAAACGCCTTTGTTCTTAAGGGACATTTCTCACTTCATAATTGAAGTCCTCAGGGTGGGGACCGGCTTCTCTTTTGTGCTTTGAACATCCAGAGCGAGCTGTCAACACTGAAGCGATAACTAGAAATAACCAGAGTTGGGAAACTGCCCTGATGCTGACTGAAGCCTTCAATTTATCTACAAACCAAGAGCACAGAGAAGAGCACAACCGCCTACTCCCCGTGCACCATCCTGTGCTCCATTTCCATAGAACAAGCACCACACTGGCGTGGGATGCAAAGCCCCAGCCTCCCTGCAGAGACTCTCCAAGGTAAAACACACAATAAATCATCAGGCAACTTTCCTGGACGCAGCCTCTTCACCACTGCCTGCCCGGAGCCCATCAAAGCCAAGACGTAAGGAAAATATCCTAAATCAGACTGGATGTGGTGAGCTTGAGGGTGTAGGGCTGGTACTCATCTCACAGTGCAGAGGGGCCACTCAGGATCTGCTGGCTCCCACACAAGATGTACCACTTAAGGAGGGGGGTTTAAATGGTTTTGGAATGCCAAGAACCCAAAACAGCATTTAAATTATCTCTGAGATGCTAAAGCTTCTGCTGAACTTCCCCCATGTCTAACTGAAGGGTGCTGCCAGGTACAGACACCACTGAGAACCTGGAGAAACCAAGTAATGCACATATTAACTAAGCCTCTTTTTCTTTTTTTGGCTAAAATCCCTTCCTTACAAAGATGCTGACATTACAGACTCGAATTTCTCAGCACCTAGGAATGAGATGCATCCTTTACGTTGACACAAGTAGCGGAGGTGACTGCCAAAAGACTACAAGAACCAGCCACCCACTGCCTTTGCTTACTAACAACTCAAAGAACAGGAGCTTCAGGAGTAATGACTGTGATCTTTCTTTTTTTTCTACAGGAAAACATACACTGAAAAAAAAAAATTTACAAAAAAAACCCCCAGAAAATATAGGAATTGCAGTAAAAAACCAGTCAGGAAAACATGAAGGCTGCCTAGAAGCTCATTATCATATCCAAACCAGTCAAGAACATTGAGAGCAAGTGACAGGGCACATAAAGTCTGCTGGAGGAAATGGAAGTGAAGCGACCGAGCAGGTTGGTCCCTCTGGGGACAGCATTTAGAGTTTTCAGAGCCAAAGTGGCAGCAACTGGAGGGAATGTGTTGTCTGCTTGTCCAATCACATTTATCTGACTCTTGCTTTCTACAAGTTCCTACAGCAACTGAGCACGGCCATATGTGAGAGCTTTGCCTCTCCTGTTGCTCGGCCGTACTTCGTTGCAGAGGGAAGATTTTGAGCTTATTTATGGCACAACGGGAACGTCACCTGAAAACAAACCCCAGGTTCGTCCCAGCTCCTTGCCTCTGAGGGTACGGTGCCTACGCAGACAGCACGGACAGCTGCAGAAGAGGTGGAAAAACACAGGGCAAGATCATTTCCTCTGCTTCCTCTAGTGTTTGGTCCAGTTAATTACGGAGGGCTGCACGAATTTGGGCAGACACAAACCAGCTACAGCACGATAAGCCACAGCGTAGCATCGCTCGTCCCAACTGATAAAAAATGAGCCTTTGTGAGAACAAATAATTGGACAAGAGAAAAACTACCTATTTATGAAGCCAGCTCCTTATCACTGTTTGCTGCTTAGAATCTTTCTGAATCCATTCAGAAAAATTGCAATAGTCCCTTCTGATTTACAAACACAGCAGAGAGATTAACATTATTTCACTTTCTTTAACAATTCCTTCCCATCCCTGTTTTCTATCTGCGGACTATTTCGAACTCTTTGAAGGGTACTGGCAATGTACTCAGTTTTCTGGTCCTCTAGGCTTGAAATGTAGTAGATATTACTGCTAATGCACTTCTCTGAGCAGCTCCACTGGTTTTACTTGGATTACAAAGCCAGCAAACAACTCTTGCCTGTGGCTAGAAAGAAAACCACACAATTCACGTAGAATCAAATAAAATTCATATTAATGCATCAGTGACTAATATTGGTATAAGTAAAAAAGGCAACCAGTCACTGCGTAGATTGTTCAAGAAAGGAAAGCATATTTTTAGTCATGTTCTAATCTTAGCTTTTTCCTTAAATCAGTAGAGGGTTTGTTATGATAACCTTTTAAAACACTGCTTCAGTGAATGGCACTTTGCTTCCCAGAACTCCTTAAAATTTTGCTTTAGTAAATAATGAATGAAAGCTGACTACGAACATAATAATTTGATGTTAAAAATACCTACACATTAGATTGTGGGCATGGAAGAATATGTTCTGATTACAGATGAAAGGGAATTGCTTGTGAAAATACCATTCCAACAAAAAATGAAATGTAAAAAACCCCAACCCTTTCCACTAAAATTGTGTTTTCTGTTCATAATCATAGAATGGTGGGGGTTGGAAGGGACCTCTGGAGATCATCGAGTCCAACCCCCTTACCAGAGCAGGTTCACCCAGGGCATGTTGCTCAGGAACGCATCCAGATGGGATTTGAAAGTCTCCAGAGAAGGAGACTCCACAACCTCTCTGGGCAGCCTGGGCCAGGCTCTGTCACCCTCACAGGAAAGAAGTTCCTCCTCATGTTGAGGTGGAACCTTCTATGCTCAAGTTTATACCCCTTGTTCCTTGTCCTATTGCTGGGCACTACAGAAAAGAGACTGGCTCCTTCCATTTGACACCCATCCTTCAGAAATTTATAGACAATATATATAAGATTTTTATATATATATATAAAAGATGCAGGAAGACTTCTGGGTTTACAAAAGCAGGGGAGTCGAGAGATGCTAAGGAAGTGAGGACAGGGAGCTGATATAAACCCTATGGCAGAAAGCATAGAGTCAAAATTTTATTGGGTAAAATAGACAGCTGAATGACTGCTTCTGTACAGTCAAATATGTTATTGGTCTTGCATGACGTTATAAAGAGCAGTTGCTGAAACATGCCATGTAAAGCTACAGTTTTATGATGATGTGGCTTGGAATACAGCTAAATATGGGAGATAATTGGCTTTAAAGGATTCAGCTCAAATACTGCATTTCTTCCCCTTCTGAAACCTCCCCGTTACTGAAAAAGGCACCAAGCTTGCATTGTTCTCCTCTTTTTGTTAAATCCAGTTTAATGTCACCAATGACACAAGCCTCATTTCTCTTGTTGAGTTCTCCAGGAGACTGAGGGGTGAGAGCTTTCTGCACCCATTGTTGGCATTTGCTTTCACTCGCACAGTTTACTTTGTTTTGCCTTTTTTTTTTTTTTTTTTTACTTCTAGCCTTGCAATGTGAATAAACACTGGGGCTACTTGAAAAATTCAGCTCCCTACCTATAGGTGCATAAGTAAAGGGGTTGTCCATAAATATTGCTTATTTTTGGTAGTCTGCAAGGAAAAAACAAAAAAACACAAAAAAACCTCCCACCCCCCCAAAAAAAAAGAAAAAGGGTTAAATGGAAAACAGTTATCTTGCAGAAAGGTGCCTAAACTCAGAGCTGTGAAGCGTTGTGAGCATGGGCAGGGTGAGTGCAGGTCTGACTTAGCTTGAGGAGTTTGCAGCCATTTATCCTGGGAGGGATTTTGAGTGTGCTGCTGCTTCTCCCCTTGCAAGCTGGGACGAGCCTTACGACTAGGATAATGAATTTATATCCATCTGATACATTACCTTCTAGCTGCCATAGTTGACAGACAAAGTGTCCTTGGCCACTGTGAAGGTAGATGTCCTTGCTCGAGCCTGTGTATGTGCTACAGCAAAACCCTGTTATTTAAGTACCCAAACAAATCCAAAACCTACCTCGCAAGACGTATAATCTGGAAAAGATTTTATTTTGGAGCTGAAGGGCTGAAAATAAATTACACGCCTCCTTTAAAGAAGTTTACAAAAAAGAGTCTTGACTTGAAGTGAGTTTTGAGCAACTCCATCCTTGCAAGTGATCTCGATTAGAAATGTGTAAACGTAGGAGTTGACTCAAAAAGCGTGTGAAGCAGCACAGTTCCACTGCCTCTCTGCTCCAGGACGGGGCGGAAACGAGCTCGGTTTGGATTTGCCGTCTCTCTCAGCATCTTGCAGACTGGTCTGGTTGAACGGAGCCCAAAGTACTTGACTCTCCTAAGAGCGTATGATAAATGAAGACGAGAGGGTATTACACAGTTAGGCATTAACAATGAATCTGGAAAGGTATTGTGAATGTTAAAATCGCACTGACTAAAATATACCGAGGTTAAAATGCAGGGTAACTTTACAAATCACTATTAATTTCTTTGGCTTTCATTGCAATAACATTGATTTAATTCATTAGATTCCTTTCTAAATCTATATTTCAGTTTTAGAGTTGTCAGTTTCTGTTAATGACAATTTTGCCCATCTGTTCTAACATGAAAATGAGGCTTCATGCAGTAGACATGATAGATCTCTAATAGTTGAAGAAGTAAGAATCTTAAAGGTATTTCATTTGGATTAGATCCACTCTGATGCGATTCACCCTTGAAATTAAGCCTAGTACTAAAAACTTTTAACCGTATAATCAAAAAAACAAAAGTGTCATATCTTGTCATTTAGGCCACAGTCTATTTCATAATTTACAGGAAAAAAAATTTCAAAACATTCCCACTCATTCTCTTTCTAATGACAGAGCCATAATTTTGGGTGTCAGCATA
Organism: Actenoides lindsayi; assembly: GCA_025331215.1. Taxonomy (NCBI): domain Eukaryota; kingdom Metazoa; phylum Chordata; class Aves; order Coraciiformes; family Alcedinidae; genus Actenoides; species Actenoides lindsayi. The sequence goes on along the minus strand of WTSP01013852.1, from coordinate 12,772 downwards.
TCAGAATTCCACGGGACGTGCTTGGAATAAGAATTAGTTGCTTTAATTTGGCCATTCAAACGCAAGCGTAACTAGAGTAAGTCGTTTTGCTAAGCCAGCCTTTGCTGCCAGCCTAAGTTACAACTCCTCTTTCAATCCGGGTTTAAAACTCTCGTTCCTCACCCAGGTCAATCTTCTGGAGGGGTAATTTTTCAAAGCAGTGTGTGAGTCTTAAGCGCACAAATCCAGTTAGCAAATAACAAGATTATATTCTGTGCGCTGCTTTAAAAATTTACCCCTAATATCCTAGAGACAGGAGGACGGTTCTTGCACATACTGCACACGAGGTCTAATCTAAATTGTTTTGAGTAAGCGATTCCCTGCATTTGTGTAATGCAATGTTATTCTGGGGGGGGAACTCAAATAATTATTCAGAAAAATAAACACATCCATTAAAGGCTAGACTACATATTAATGCACGACCTTTGTAACCGTAGTGTTTTATTTGCAAAGGTTCTCGAAAATTTGGTATCCATTAAATGTCTACGGAATTGGATTTTGTCTTTAGCACTGCAAGTTGCCAGACGTAACCCGGTTCAAACTCAGCACGTTTAGCGTTGCCGCGTAACAAAGGAGATGGTTCCTACAGCGTGCCTCATCACTGCTTTTCATCTTGGGCTTCTCTTGAAATTCAAAACGTAGTCGGGAAAATCAGACTAAAGAAGCACCTACAGGAGCAGGTTTCTAATTTCTAACTACAAACTATGGAAAATTTGGCTTTTCAAGTGTAATACTTCTAACAAATTAAAAATCAACAAAAATATTATGCTTCTGTGTTACCTGTTCAAGTGTATAGAATGTACAAAAACTTTAATCAAATACCCGGGTTTGCTCAGTTTTAAATTGTGTTAGTTTAATAGTTTCTATTCTGCTGTTTATATTAATGACATATTCCCATCTAAATATATTGCAGTGCTGAAAAGCCATCAAAACATTTCTAAGGTTGAGTGAGTGCAGTTGCATTCCTGATTTTTTAATAAAATGATCTCTTTCTATTGAGCGGCCTCTTTTTTTTTTTTTAAACAGAGATTGAGATTGTATAATATATATATACACACATAGTTATAGGAGCATTATAAATACAAACTGCAGCTTCATTTACTGTCTGTTTGATTTCAGTTCATAGCTACACAGTGGGGTGAGAAATGTCAGTTACTGTACATAAAATGAGAGCAAAAGAAAGGATAAAAAAAAATTAGAGGTGCAATTGATTAAATTTTTTTTTTTGCATATTGATTAAAAGTCTTATTATTTGAAGAAGGAACTGATAATTTGCTAATAGTGATTTTTTTTTTCCAAGAACTGATGCTTCTAAAAACGATTTTCCTCTCTTCGCCTTTTCCTCTTTCACAGTCCAGTTTACATTCCCTACTTTTTAATTCTGGCCTCTTTCGTAGGCATTTGATATTTGTTGTATACATAAAAAAACAGTTTGGTATTGGCTAAATTTGGGCATGGTCCGTGTTATGAATATGAACATCTGCAATGGAATTGAAAGCGGCATTCACCAAAATCCAAGTGTGAAGCATCCCAGTTAAGCATACAATTCTGAATGCATAATTTAGTTGCCATATTTTGTGTCTTTCTTCTGTGTGGGCTGTTTATGAAATTCTCAGATTTATTAGGTGTTTAGAATTTTCCTTTAATTTCTTACCGCTTTCTTTTTTTCCCCCCCTTCTGCGCTTTCTGTGCCTGCTCATGGACTGATCCCATGTCATTTTATTTTGTCTCTGTTCGTGTTGGATGACTAGCCAGCCTATCAGGGGTTTCAAATATTCAAACCAGATGAAATTCAAGAACCTGCTGTAGTTGTTTGAGCTTAAAATGCTTTTTCCTACTAGTAAGCTGAGCCATTCAAGCACTGGGGCACCAAATAGACCTAAGTAGTACTTACCTTTAAAACCTAATGCCTGTGAATCTCCCCAGACACAGACACACACATATGTTCTCTCTCATTCCCACCCTTTTTTCTTATTTTTATGTTAATTGCTGTGGGAAGGTTTGGAAATTCTCTGGTTAATTGTCTGACTGCATCTATTTCAACCGGTAGCCGTTCAGGGAAAGCAAACATGAGAAAATCCATCAGATGAGATCTCTCTTCTGCATGGGTGACAGTCCAAAATCTGTGCATAACCTAGCCAGCCAAAAACAAAACCCAAATATTCTGGTGATGACTGAGCTGGGAAGCCTAAGGCGAGCACATGCTGTGGAAAGTAATGGTTGATGCAACCACGTGTCTGTGTCCCTGACCGTCTTCTCTAGAAGTTTTTAATTCAAGAAGCCATTTCCAATCAAATTCAGCAGGGGGTGTGTGCATGTGTGTGTGTCAAAAATCAAGTCCTTGGTGTCCTTGAAAAAATAAGTCACTGGGTAAAGAGTGATGCTAGAAGTGTTGCTGCTGCCCGTGAAACACCCATCACAGGGCACCAGAGTCCTGTCCTGGCAACAATTTGGCTTTTAAAACATCATTTCTCAAAATACGTGAATTCTTAGCAAGCCCGGGGAGTGATCCATTTCTTTATCTAATAGCCTAGCTTTCCTGCCATTTTCCAGCTACTGCAATCTCCTGCTGCTGCTTCGAGCAGAAGCGAGCTTGTGTTCCTCGTGCTTTGGCGGGCCCGGTGTCCATGCGTGCTCTCTGCTTGCTGGAGTGAAGCATCAGTGGAGCATGGATGCTACCAAAGCTCTCGCTCGGTGCGATGACAGTCCTTCGGTTCATGATGAATTCATTTAGAAAATAAGCTATTGAAAAAAGTCTGGAAACCAGAAAGGATTTGGTGTTTACTCAGACTGAGGGCCTGAGTATGAATATGAATTTTTAAACGAGCGCAGTATATTGCATGACTAGTTCATCTACTTCAAAGCGGTATCGCTAGGTTGCCTTAGTTTTACATTTGAAACCATTATGCTCACAGAAAAGCTGCTCTCACAAAATGGGTAATTTAAGATAATCATGCAGACAATCTAAAGATAAACTAAAGTTTATATTTGGGTTCCTAGCAAGCGCGCTCTGTTTAGAGACATACTGAATTAAGAAAGGTGAAACACAGTGTGAATTATTTCATCACAGCATTCCAGCGCTTTCCCTGCCGCAGGTGAAGCCTGTATCCAGGTTGTCTAACTTGCAGGCACCTGACTTGCTTCCCTCCTGAGAGGAGAAACACCATCTCAAGGTAGGGGCTCTTCCCCCGCCGGCTATTTACGTAGACTACACTGAGATGCTCTGACTGCCCTTCTGCAGGGTGAGCTTCCTCCCACATACAAGAAGGAAGAACGGGGTTTATCAGGTAAATAAAATGGAAATAAGCATCAGAATTCCCCTAGATTGCTGACTGTCCACTGTTGCACTCTTTTAATTGAGAAGATGGTATCTAGAATGTAGCAAGAGCGGAGCGACGGTTGCTGATCCTCATTGTATTGAAAATCTAGGAAAGCTTTCAAAGGGCTATCCACAAGTCGAGGTACCAAGAGGAAGGCTTTATGTCATAACATGGATTGAATATGGTAATCTGCTCTGCGCCTCTAATAGTGCTGGTAAACAGACTGCTCTAATCAGATACAAATGCTAATATATATAAAATCTTTACCCATTTAAAAATAATAAAATATTTTGTTCCAATTAATTCTGATTGTACTAGTAGAACATATAATCAACAATGCTATGCAAATAGTTATTTTTGCAGTTGAAATCAATAACTTATTTTCTTTTGTAATACATGAAAAATAGAAAAAAGAGGTTATTATTAATTGCTTATAAAACTCAATCTTTGTGTGGGAAGCCTGCAGGTATTAATCTCATTATCAAGACTTTCCTTCAAAGTCTGTATGACCATTATTGTTCATGATTCGACCACTCAAGAAATCTGGGAAGTATTTCCACTCTATTTTGGAAGTATTTATTGGAAGCTGAATGAAATTAGTTCTTTATGAGCTAAGTAATTGTAAAGTTACATTATCCTGTGGAAAGAGATAACTGATAAAATCTGACAATTTCAATTTTAAAACAGCTGTGCCTTGCTACAGTGAAGTCATGATAACTGTCATATTTATAAATCTATAGCTTACCAGCTACACATACATAGTCATGAAGTATCAGTTACGCTTACTGATAAAATTACTTTAAATATTGATTATAAAACAACCTGTGTTAACAAAAAGTATATTGCTTGCTCATGCATATAGTATTGTTTGCTTCATTTCAATTCCTGTATCTCCAATTCCTTTCTCATTTTCATTTTATTCTCTTGAACAACCATTGTTCACCTGAGTCTGATCAGTAAATGGGAGCAGCTTTGCTAATTCAGCTTTACCGACACCCCTGCAGCCCAAAATTCTTGGCTGCTGAGGAGGAACAAACGAGGGCACTTTGGCAATACTCCATCTAACCTGTAAGTAGTATGGCAAATTGTCAGTCTCCTCTTTAAACTGAGAAGAAGAAGTGGATGATGGCTCTGAACAGAGTGATAGTCCAAGCTAGTAATACAAGGGACTAATGCTGCTCGGTAGTCTCCTTCACACAGGTCTACTGGTCATGCTCTACCCTTTCAGAGCTTGCATGTAGTAAGGACTTCTTGTGGTCACAGTTTCTCACAGTCTTCAAGTGACTATGGCAGTATCTTTTCCAGCGTCCTGGACGTGTGCCCTCGGCATCCAAGGAGGACACCTCCATGGTGTCCCCACCATCTCTTTGAAGAGGTGCCATTCTCTTGCAGCCTTCCTTCCCTTACATCTGCAGTGGGGACATGCCCCAGAAGAGGGCTGGTAGGTCTCTAGTAGTGGGGCTTGACCCACGCTGGGATAGTTATTGAGCTCTTTACCCTTGCATATGGTTCTAGATACACAGTGCTGATCCCGTGCCTATGTGGCTGCCTTTGAAGTCGTACCTGCGACTGTCAAAGCAGGCTTGAATTTCATCTCCAAAACCATGAGTTGGTTTCTGCTTTATTCAAAAATTGCGTACAAAACCATAATTCTTCCATAATTTTCTTCCGTGTTCTTTTCAGCAAGGGAAAATGGGCAGATCTAGAGTATAGTGATCACAACTTCCATTTGGAATAGGAGTACCTAATTTCCGGGATGTGTTCTGTGCTGAAGACAAAAAAAAACCCAACCGCCAAGTCCTCAGGACAGCTCTGGCACCTTACAAAGCAATAATCTAGGTCCTGAAAGTATGTAATATTTTAATTCCCCCCTTCCCAAAAGTTTGTCATTTGTCACAGCAGACTGTCCAAAGGGACAGAAACCCCCCCGGCAGAGCAGAAGCAGCAATTCCATTAAAATACTGTGTCTCTGTTTTCCTCCATCTATGCTGGGGACAGCTGAGACTGTTTTGGTTTTTACAGAAAAACACAGCATCCCGAAGTCCCACCTCCTTGTTTTCTGTTGCTCACACAATTTTTTTTTGCAGATGCAGAGATTAACATGCATTACCAAGGTAAGTTGGCATTCCGGGCTCCTCCTGCCTCAATTGCGGCCGTAGGAAGGAAGACATTGCCTGGCTGGGTCAGAAACTTCCCAGTCTCCCTGTCAGTTCCAAAAATCCAGTGAAAGAAATACAGAAATCTCCTTGGTTTATAGGCTCTTTCCCCAATTAGCTGTGCCGGGGTGTGGTTAACACAACCTAATCATACTCTGGAGTGCTAAAATGTACATGGTGCAGCAGAGTGCCTCGCGTCTCCTGGGGTGTGATTATTTAATGATAATGATGCCCCCCGCAGAGGCACCTTATTGCTCTTTTGCAAAAACAATCTTTATTGAGGGGAATTAATTGCATTGTTGTTGATAGCAAGAAATAAGTTAATATTTTGAAATGATCTTTCTGGTTTGCACAGCTTAGAGGGATGTTCGCACAATTATGTCAAATAAATGACCTGCTTTGAAAGTTTCTCCATATATTAGGCCTGGATTCCAAAGCCACTTTGGGTAGATATTTTCTCTGAAGATTTGATTTCACTGGGAGTCTTGAAATGCTGAGAAGAGTTAATCTCTCCGTTCCGTGGATACCTTGTACTGCTGCCTAAAAATTGATCTCTTCAGGGTCACTGCCTGTTTTCTACTTAGAGGCAAATTTGCAGTTTTACCGGAGTCCCACAGCATATTTACTCTCTGCAAAGTATCTGAGAGCAACTTTTATGGTAGGGTTTTTAATTAGTGCGATGTATAAAAGCAGCGAAGTTAATAAGGATGAAATTTGCTGGTGTGCTGACTTCTATGGAAGGCAATTGCCTTAGAGTCATGGTCATAGCCTAGTCTTAAATATCCATCCATATTATTGCACTGATGCTACATAGGTTTTGGAAGATGCAGCTCACAGTTCCCAGCTGAAAAAGATCCAAGCAGCAGCATATACTTTATGTACTCTTATCTGCCCACTAATTTATCTCCAGAATAATCGCTAATTTACTTATCTCGGTGCTAATGCTTGCTACAGTAGTTCGGGCTTTGTTTCTCACTTTATGGGGATCCTTGCATCATTTTTATCACCTGCTTGCTTTTTTATACTAATGGTTCAATACATCAGCATTACAGTAATAATCTAGGTATATATTCATTGTAAAATGATGATTTACTGCAGCAGGATGGATGGATGCCATGTTGCAGCACGTGAAAATATCAGAAATATGTGGCCCTGTGTCAGCCTGTGTGTAGGCACCCCTGAGCGTGGCAGCCTGTGTGTAGGCACCCCTGAGCGTGGCAGTGTGAATAAAGCACAGTGGCTTGGGGAGGTGTCCACAGCCCTACTCGCTCTCTGCACGGCACTCCGAGGAGGATGCAGAAAGCTGCCGTGGGGCTGCAGCAGGCGAGCAGATTTCACTCTGAGGCTTATGATACTCACATGGTGGTGGTTATCAGACAGAAAATAACAGTTGTTTCCTGAATCACCACCCAAGTTATGTAGTTTCTGTTCTCTAATTGCCCATGAGGTGTCTCCAAGCCGGGGCAGTCAGCGGTCGGTATAGTTTGGGACTGGAGAAGGGTGGCACGGAGTTATCGACTGCTTTCTGCTGTTGCAGTCACAGGGACAGGGGAGAATTGTGCTTCCAGGACAAGAAAAAGTTTATGGGGAAAAATGATTAGTTCCCAACACAGTATGGTGTCTGGCACAGAAGAGTCTAGTGGCAGAGGCTGGCATCATGAGGCAGGGTTGCTGAAGGAAGAAGCCTTGACATTTCTGTTGATCTCGATACTGAGCAGCCTCACTTCAATAACATTTCAGGCTGCCTATGTGATTCTTTTCCATCATCTTCGTACCTAGATCTGCCATTTGAAGAAAGGTTCAGCTGATGACCACATTCAGACTTATCTTTTTTCTTTTTGTTTTATATTCCTCTTAATTTTGTTCATACAGAAATAGCTTCCATGTACACAATCCTAGCTGTAGTTCAGTAGGGTTGGCTCATCAATATACCAGCAGCCTGCCTTTCATCTGTGTGAAGTCAAGATCTTGGATCAGCTTCCACATGAAATATAAAATATTAGAACTGGATAAACCAATTTATGTTGTGTAAAGACTGGTTATTTCCTCTTCAGAGAGTGAATGGATATTCCGATTTATTTATTTTTTTCCATCTTTCCAGCTGGAAAAACAGCTGAACATGGAGTTGCTTGAATGCAGGTTTCTTATTTGCACAGGAAAAAAAAAAAAAAGCTGGACGATTACATCATGCATTTAAATTATTTCAGCCCTACAAAAAGAGAAGCATATTTGATCTGTCTCCCATTAGCTGAATCAGTAATAATACTATTTAAAAATAATATTAAAAAAAATTAAAAATTGCTCTTTTCTCAGACCCGTATGACAAGGGGTCGGTCATTCTCTGGAGCCTTGTTTTAGTAGCTTTGATAGGCAGAGAATTAAAAACTTGAAACTTCCAGGGAGGTTAAGGGTCTTGACAGCAAGTTAAGAACAAGAATGTGCCCGAGAGCAATAGAAATTGGGAAAAGCAGGACAGGTGCTGGAAGAGATGGGATAGGTACAAATGAAGCTGATTAAAGGCCTTCTGTGGTCTTGCAGGAAGGCAAAGGAGGGCAGGAAGGGATCAGCAGTGGGAACTGGTCCTTCCAGCATCCCAGACCTGCCTGCTTTGGGACATGACAGTGCTTATATGCATGTGAGCAGACAACACAAACCAAGGGAATCTAATACAGAGAATCAACTCAGTCCTTGAAGAGCCCAGATAGCAGTGTGCAGCCCGAAGGTGAAGAGTTGACTCTGCATCCACCCGAGCTGTCTCCTGTTGGGTGTCGCTGCCGGGTACCGGGTAGGTCTGTGGGCAGGGACAGGACACCTGTATCCTGACTCCCTGAGTATCAGGATCACAGCCCTGTGGATCCATTCCACTCTGAGCAGTCTCCTGAAAGATGCTGCTTACAGGAGCTATCTGTAGATAGTCCTTATGTTTGACCCGATTTATGTGACTGAGGGAATGAGAAGTTGCCAGTGGTGTTCCCGTGGATTGCACAGTGTTTGGGAAAGTTGTGGTTTGGTTTTTTGTCTGGTTTGGGTTTTATAAGCTGTGAGAGTTTGGGTTTACTTTACATCGGTGACAGAAAAGCTTTTAAATACAGTTAGAACAAGAATTAATAAAAAGAATAAATGAACTTATTAAAGAAGATTTTCTTGAGAAGGTGCCTTTATTGGGAAACATATGCCTTGCCTTGATTGTCAGTCTCACTGCTTTTCCTCTTGCCTTTATCTCGGATAACAAGCAGAGCTGATCAGCAATTTCCCCATGAAATAGGAATAATAAAGCTATCTCCACCTGATTTATTGGCAGTGTAGATGGATACTGGATCTATGTGGAACTCCTCCTCTCTGCTGATGGTGGTAGTGGACCAGTGCTTGAGGAATAAATAGGGTGCTAAAAACCAAGACTGTTCTGGGGAAAACAGAACTCTCTTAAAAGCTGTGTTGTATACATGTGGGTTTGTTTAACGCATGGCATATAATGCAGTTAATCTCTTTATAAAGTTGCTGCTTAGAGAGCACTATGAAAGGGAATCCTGATAAAAGACACCAGTGTAAATTTGCCACTGCACGTTGCAGTCAGCATTGCGTGTTATAATTGGAGGGGGCGGAGTAGTTGCTTATTCAGAGGGGAGTATGATGCTATAAACTGCAGGTATGAGACTACAAAATAGCTAGCCTTCATTTTAGACTTCCCGTCCCCTTCATTCCTCTCCATTTCAGCCACAGCCCTTGCCTGAGTTCTTTGCAAAGGAGAGAGAATGCGGCCGGGGGAGGCGAGCACCTCTGGACTCCAGATGTGATGCTCAGCAAGGCTCGCGTTGCCCTGTCTCCAGCAGCGATTCCTCTGCAGGTCTCATTAACCTTGTGAAATTGGGCAGGAAAAGGCCAAGAGGCTGGTCCTTCTGGAGTCCTTCCACCTGTTCCAGGCTTCAGAAGAGGGGTGAGGCTGTGGGATGGGCCTTGGCACGTGCAGCCTGCCAGGGACGCTGCCGTGGCTTGCCCCAAGTCCCCGTGCCGTGTCTGCCGCGGAGGAGCCTGCTCTTGGCTGCAGAGCTGGGGTGCCCTGCAAAATATGGAAGAGGCTTCCCAGTCGAGGGAGAAATCTGTGTGCATGATAAACATGTGATGATTTCTTTTTCTTTTTTTTTTTTTCTTTTCTGATGGCTACGTACAGCAGAAATACTACGGAATAGGCTGTGTGTCTTGTCAGAGCACTTAAGTTAAATAGGGGCGCTTTGCGTCATTGTTTTGATCTTCAAAATAAGAGAAAATTGAATGCAAAGAGCTGTAGGGAACTTTCAAAGGCACATGAACAATTAGGAGCATAAGTCCTTTTGGCTGAATAATCACTTTGGAATATTTTTCTTTTCCTGTATCCTTAACTCCCCTCAAAGCACTGATAGCAAAATAGGTCTGGCAAAACTTGGCTTCCTCAGGCTTGTTTGTCCTGATGGCAAATCTCTGGGCGTTTCAGGCCCTTTTAGATTTCCTCCTATCCACTGATGGCTACTTCTGCTGGGTTGGTAAAATAAAGATCTTTAACGTCCCAGTACTGATGAACTTCTGTTTTGCTGGAAGTCTGTCTCTAGGTCTGTCCGGTAAAAGGTTAACGCGGTGGAGATTGATGGGCATAAATGGAGCGTGTTTGTGCCTATCTAATATGCGTGTACGTGTGGGTAAGTATATATGAAATTTTACAGCAAGGAAACTTTCCTTCTTAGGGTGTAATAGCATTGGCTGAGTCTGCGTTGCTCTTCTGGCAC
>WTSP01013851.1:0-11952 GCA_025331215.1 Actenoides lindsayi | reverse complement strand
CAAACTGAAAAAAGGGATTTTCCATACCCTATGATGTCGGCTTAACTAAAAAAGCTAGAAAAAGAAGGGGGGGGCGGGAAGCATCTGCTTGTCCTTCAGAGCAACCACTACATGTTTGGAGCCCTGCTTCCCAAAAAGGGGCCAGACATCACCTGTAGAGAATAAATTTTTGTTTCCTTTTACTTTCACATGCAGCCTTGCTTTGTTTTTCATTAAACTGCCTTTGTCTTAAACCGCAAGTTTTATCTTATATTCTTCCCCCTGGTCCAGCTGAGTGGAAGGGGAGGGGAAGTGACAAGAGCAGCTTGGTGTGCATCCAGCCAAGGTCAAAGCACCACAACTCTGCTTGGTTGTATAGTTTGGAATACTTTGCATCTACCCTGCCTCTGCCACCAGCTATGCAACGGTCACAGTGCAAGGCTGGATGCACCCAGGGGTCAGGGAAAGCAGCTGAGACAATCAAGTACACTACTGGTATGGTCATCTCTCCATTAGGTTAAAAATTTGTGGGAGGATTCAGAAATAAAAAAAAAAAAACCACACTTATAAAAATGCTGCAGTGTACATTTCCTTATCTCTGTAAAGCTTGTACTAAAGGCAACTGGAAGGGAAGAATCTCTTTTTTATGTCACCCATTTAAAGTTTTGATATCCAAACCAATATGCAACTGATTCAAGTTTTGCAAGGAAAGGTGCTGATAAACACGAAAAGAGAGAGAAAAAGAAGCCCTAGGGGGCTCTTCTAGAGAAATAGATGGCATAAGGGGAGGGAACAGGATTGTCATCCTTGTTTCCAGCCACAAAGTCCATCTCTGCCTCCGTTTTTCCCAGACAACACCCCAACTACTTATTTTTTCATCTCTAACTACACTCAACTGAACCAGCAGAAATTGACCAAAGACTTGCAGCTCACTGGGAGGAAATCAGCCGGGTAGAGGCTGGCCTCTTATTGACTGGGATGTCTCCAGTTTGGTGCAGCTTCCATCCCCATTCTGCCAGCATGTCCTGTCCCACTGCTGCTCTCCCACACAACCAGGCCCCTCCAACGCTCGTTCCTGCAGCCCCCTTGCCAAAACCTACTATGCAGAAGACAACGGAGAATGATGGAACTCCTTGGCATCTGCAGTCCAGCTGTTTGCTTCCTTTTTTATGGTGCTTTGGTTCTGTGGGGTTTTTTTGGATGTCAAATATAGGAGCAGCTGTTCCAGGCTGATGGGAGCTGGCGGGGAGAGCCTATCTGGCTGGAGGGCAGACAAGAGGCAAGGCAGGACAAAGCCGTTAACTATGACCTTTCTCTATTAAGAATGAACCTTCAATCCTTTTATTCACCCTCTTGCTACCTATGGCTTTTTCTGACTGCCTCTAAAAGAACCTTTTCCTTTTTTTTCTTTTCTAAAATAATAAGCAGCTCATTGTAGGCAGTGGCACTCGGCCAACCCAAAGCTCCCCCAGAATATTTTCACTGGAGTTTTAAGAAAAGGGCATAGCTACAAGCATCATTAGCACCATAACTTTGCTTCTTACATCCAAATGAGAAAACAAAAAGCTGAGGATAGCACAGAAATGACACCAGGAATAAGGCAGGACTATAGGAAGGCTCTTGCTGCATCCACATTCATCAAAAAGGCCACATACATTCTGGAGGAGGCTGCAGCATTAAAACCCAGTTCAGATTCTCCTCTTGCACTTCTCATCACTGAAATGACTATTTTTCCTTTGCTTATTACCTTCTTTTGAGCTGAAAGAGGACAGTCTGTATGAGTACCTGTTTAGATCAAACCAGTTCCAAGAAGAAGAAAGTCTTCCCCTTACCCTAAACTAACACAAGGTCTGGACTAACTCTTGCTGCAGTAACACTGAGGCCTAGGGAAGTCAGAGGTTTCAGTGGGAGCTGGACAGGATCAGAGTGAAACAGGCCACTGCCCACAAAACACACAAGAAGGAAAGAACTGAGAAATTAGAAGAGTATTAGAAATAACCAACAAATCACAGAATACTGAGCTACTACCACATCTTCACCAAACCATCTGCACCAAAAACATCACTAGAATAAATCCTACTTTTAACATGCATTCAGACAATGTTTTTGCACCGATTCCATTAGGTACCATGTGTGTTAGCAAAAAACATTACACGATTTCAAAACAAGAAGGCAAATCAAATACTATATATGTACATGTTTTAATTGATTTTAAAAATCATTTACATTTAAGGATAGATTTTCAAGAGTTCCCTTATATTTTTTTTTCTGTTACATTAGATTATACCTGAATAATCTGCATAGTAACTTGAACATTTCAGTTTTCCTTTTTTTTTTTTCACTGTGAAAGTATCAGTTGCAAGTAGCAATGTAACATCTCAAAGACAATCACAATACGTGCAGGATGTCCAGCCAGAAGCATTTCTCAGTTGACTTGCAGTAGCATGGCACTTTATAATTTGTATATTGATTTATTTTTTTTTTTTTTTAAACTTTTTTTTTAAGTTTCATTCAGATGTGGCTCAAGAAGCAAAAACAAACTTTCTTCACTTACTCTCAAGTGCGGGGTCAGCTCCTCAGCTGGCTGTGATTTGCTCCACCAGATTTATTCCAGTTTATAACAGCTTGAGGTAATTATTTTTAGGGGTTTTTTGGGTGTGTTGTTCTTTTGTTGGGGTTCTTTTTTGTTGTTTTGGTTATTTTGGGGGGGGGGGGGGGTTTGGTTTGTTTTTTATAAAACACACCTGTATTGCCTTCATGCTTTCCTTAACATGAGTGCAAACTCTGGGAATGTGGTTTCAGGCTCTTCATTATAGGGCCTCTGTGCAATGACTCTGTCCCCCAGCCCTGCTCCCTTCACAGACATGAATGGAGAAGGCCAAACGCTGCTAAGAGCAGCACACTGGGAAAGGAAGAGTCTCTCAAGAGGGTTAAAAAATAAAAAAGCTAATTTTGCCCCCAGTGCTTAACTTTGACATGTGAAGCATTTCTATTTCCAGCCGCTTCAGATAGTATTCATACCACCTACCGCCACAGACAGACTTCTAAAATCAGATGCTTGAAGTCTTCTTACAGAGACAGCTCCATCTCTGTGCTGATATTAAAGTCTAATGTTAACTTTTGTGTCTCCATGAAATACGCACGATCAGGTGTTGTGAATACCGCCTCTCATCCCCCCATAACCTTTCCTCACCCTTAGAAAAAAGTGCTTTTGCTTTTTCTACCTGATAAATATTTGGGCTTCTTGATCTTGTTCCCTATCCCATGTGTTTGTACTGAGATCTGTCCCGAGGAATCTGCACTTGGTTGGCTGTCAGCTTGTGGTGGATATGGTAAACACAGAGGGTTATCACGATAACCAACCCCAGAATCAGGCCCAAAATCAGAGGCAGGGTTTCTTCTAACTGTTCCCTCTGGTCCACTGGGCACTTGTGTTCTGCAGGGAAAGAAGGAAAAAAAAAAAAAGAAGTTTTCAAAAGAAAGAAATGAATCAGCCTCTTCAAATTTGAACTCCGGCTGCAGTAGTGAACTGACCCCCCCGAGGTCACAGCTCCGTACCAGGGGTCCCTGCACAGCAAAAATAGCCAAACCAGCAAGGAGAGACAGCAACTGTCATCAGAGCCACGGCAACAAAAATCAATTGCTTTGGAAGAAAGTGAAATCACGATCACAACACAGGATTTGGAGGGAGAGGTAGCATCTACTGAACCAGCCGACACAGTAGGAAAAAACACTTTCATAAGCTCCTCTTCAGTCTCTGCCACACCAGTACAGCAATGGCCTTGCTGGGAATGGGACAGAAAGCACAACTTCCCTGACTGTGGCTGAGTATCTGCTTTATTTAGGTTATAGAGTCTATAAATATTGTATCATGAGACCTCAACATCAGTAAGTTTAATCCTGTGTCAGACTTAACTCTGCTCATTACTGAAAGATATTTTCCCCTCTATCTGCAAGTGGACAGAGATCGACCAGCATCTGTCCCAGCTCTCTGGGAGCTCCCCGTGGGGAGTTTACCAGCAGTGGCAGAGCACAGGCACCTTGGTGGTCAGACTCCCAGCACTCCACATTTTTTATCCAGTATGGCAAAAGCAACATGAGCCTCCACAGTGCTTTTCTCTCTATCCTACAAGTCTCTGTCATAATCTAATAAACCACTAGAAAATAATAATAATAATCACAGCTAAAATGGGAAAACACTTTTCTATTTAGCTTGTAAAGGCCCCCACGGTTAGGAAACACGTTACACTGGTAATCCCGGTTCAGCTCCCCTACACTTCCAGAGTCTACTGCAGGCCTGAATGACATAATCACAATTTACAGTTTTTCCCCCAATGGGACTGTTGCTTCTCCATGCTGATGGACAGGCAGAGCTGGTGCTGCTGAGATAGGCCTGCCAGACCAGAAAGAAGAGAAATGCCAACTCGGGGCCAGGGGGGGGAAGGAAAAGGTTATGGGGCACAGGAAGAACAGTGCTCTGGCCTCCAGATCATCATCTTCACACTACTAGAATTGTGATGAAAACAGTGAAAACAGCAATTACTTAAAGAAAAAAGAAAGCTTCATATTAGATGAGCAGATACAAAGGGCACCACTAATTCCTCTCATCACTAAAGACCATTCAGATGGGTTCCCCTCACGGCTGATTCCAAGACACAGAGATCTGTGATAACCATAAACACCAAACACACTGAAAATCTAAGGGCATGTAGCAAAGAGCAAGAAAAGCCCAGAGACCCTGCAGGCCCAGGCAGCCATGTATCTCCAGCAGTGCCAGTATCTCCAGGAGCTCCATCACCTCCTGGTGTGGAGTCAGGAAACAATCTGAGGTGTAAATGAAGTGAAACAAAAGAAAAATGTAGTCTAACAAGAAATAATAAAAAAAAAATTAAAATAAATAAAAGGTCCTTTTTGGTTCCAGTTGCTCACTGTTTCACCAGAGGAGTGATTAATCACCAGGACTGTGTTAACAGGCGATTCAGCAATTGCTGCAATGCAGGGGTTTTACTTGTTTGTATAAAGGAGAAAGGGGAAAAAAACCCCCACATGATTATTATTTAGCTCCAAAAATTGCGTCTAGAGCTTTACCAAATATCTTCCCAGTTTAGGATGCTAAGGCCTGACCAGGCCCACAGCATTAAGGCAGAGACACAGCAGCAGGTTAGCATCCCCAGACTTGAGCATGGGAAAAGCCACACCCGAGGCAGTGCCATGGGGGTAGGGGTGCTCTGCCCCCATAGTTCTGGTACCCAGCACCAGTGGGAAGGATTCGAACTCAAGGAGCTCCTATGCACTCACCACACAGCTGCAAGAGCCTGATGGGTCAGGGTGGGCTGATGCACCAATTAATGACGGTTTAGAGTGGCTGCTGCCATCTCCTATGCGCACTCATTTTTGCTTTGAAAGTGGTTTAGCTTAAATTCTTCAGAAGACTGAAACAAGCTGCAAACACAACTGAGGACATTCACCTGGGCTCAAACATGGCACATTTGCCTGTGCATCTTTACAAGAATGATGATGTGTTTGCAGGAGAATGGAGTGAACGCAGGGGAAAAACTAAAAGCATCAGTGCTGTGATGCAGAGGACTAACCCAACACTAAAGCACTCACTTGTGATGTCTGAATTCCCTGCTTTTGCCAAAGCAAACGGGCTGCAGAACCCAGAACGTGCCAGAGGATATCGCCAAAACTCCAGCGTCCACAGAAAGCCATGACTGTACCAAAGTGTCTGAGTCACAACTCAAAAAGGTGTCAGTTCTTGCAAGCAGCCAAGGAAGACAGTTCTTTATCCTGACATTTTTTAAAGAGGATTAAAAGGAAAAAAAAGTGCCCGGGGAGGGGAGTTAAATAAATAAATAAAACCACAGCAAAATTCACAGTGTCCAGCAGCAGCACATCCAGAAACCCTGCTGCTCTCCCCAGCTGCACATCCCCAGGCAGAAAGGGCTCTACTCTGGCAGTGAAGGCAGCCTTGCAGACGAGCCCCTTCCTGCCTTTACCAACACCTTCTCCTTGCCAGACACATCCACTTTCTCCTTTTGGAGCAGATCGCCAATGTCTGGGCTCTTTGGAGAGCTTAGGGGGAATGGGAATAGGGCTAGGGGCGACCCAGCACAGATGCACAGGGAAGTACTAAGCACAAGCACATTTGCAGCAGAATTAAGGCTCTCCAGATGCTGACTGTTAGGAGGCTGAATCCTGCATTTTAACATTCATATATTTATTTGATTTGTTTTGACATTATATCTTCACATTTATAACAATGTACTTTAACATTTATACTGCATTTTTCATTCACCTCAAGGTTCACAGCATTGTACAGGCACCGAGATCCACAACACCATGGGGGGGAAGGTAATAGGTATCATTCCTGGTCTATCAGCAAAGGAAAATGCAAAGAAGGAGCAGGAAGGTAAAAGGGTTTGCATAAAGTCCATGGCAGACTCAAATTCAGACATTCAACCCCATCAAGCACAATGCAGGCAGGTAGGCTGGTTGATGCAGGACAAATGAAACACCTTCACACTGGAAACGGATGTGTGTTTTATACCAGTGCCTTTTGCAGGAAAACAATACTTTCCATAAAATTTTCCTGCGTATTTTGCATCAGGTCACTGGGATCTCAGCATTTCTCAAATGGCTGGGTTTTACCCTCAGTCCAGAAAATCAAAAAGGTCCCTGGCAAATTTTAACTACGAGAAAAGTTCAGGTGACACCAGGACTTTTGCTGCATCCCAAACCCAGCGAGGTCACCCCTTTGCCAGAGAGGCTGAGCCCATCTCGTGCCACCCCGCAGCCCCATCCCCTCGAACAAAGACTGGGGGAGGATACAAAGGAGGCATTTAGGTACGTTTCTCATTGTTCTTTTGTGCTGGGCTTCCTCCACTGCTGCACAGCACCCGGGCTCACGTACCGCCACGGTTTCTATGGTGAGTGCTCGTCCAATTTCAGTACTAGGCTATGAAACCACCCAACAGGCCCATTTCCTTGTTTCAGCATCCTTCTGTAGAACAAATAGCATCACGGCAAAAAAAACAGCAGCGGTTTCCCGCAGTCACGACCACAAGCCTGAGGACCAGTACAGCAGCTGTTCAAAAGAATGGAAAAACAGTCCAGTTGTGTCTGGCATGACAGGATGGATTTTTGAGATTTTGAGATGGATGCTGCTAAGTGATTAGGTTAAAAAAAAACCAAAAGACGACAAAACCCCACAAAGCAACACTGGATGCTTTGTCAAATGTGTCCACACACCTTGCAGATAGTTGCTACCTGGTGCCAAGGACCCCTGAGAAAATGTGGTCCTCGTTTGGGGTAGCTCAGAGGGAGATGAGACCTCACAGGATCCTAGTCCCCAATTCTCAACCTTTGTATCCCTTTGTTATCAGCATTTTGCATTATTTTGATTAAACTCAAAAGAGATTACAATTTCTGTGGCGCTCTTTCACCAATTTACATCTTCTTGCACCCTCTTGATCCAGCTTTCCTTTCAGTTATCTTTTAAGCTGATACGTGTATGCACATTTTCCCTACTAAAAAAAAAAATAAAAAAATTCCCGAGCTCCAAACAAAAAAATTATTCTGCTGCTTCCATATTGAAAAAGGTAAATATATAAATTTCACATATATACATATATATATGTATTTGTGAGGGTTGAAAGCAGTGTCTTAAAAAAAAAAAAGATATTCTAGCACATGAGTTTAAGCATTCAAAAGACATAAAAGCAATCCAATCACTCCCTACAGGTTTTTTAATCTATACCAGACGGGGCTGTGTCAGGACTAATGACAAAACTTTTCCCCCCATTTCTTTATGGTAAAAGGGCCCTGACCCTCTTGCATCCCGGCAATTCTTCTGCTCTAGCAGGTTTCTTTCTCTACTCTAAAATATTTTTAAATGTTCTGTAGCTTGTTCATAATTAATAGGATTTTTACCTAATGGGAAATTAATGAACCAAAAAGGAGAAGGATAATTACTGTAATTTAAGATTGGCAGCGATTCTCAGACCCCACAACGGATCATGTTTTGCCATGCGTGTGCTGAGGACACGCCAGTCTGAAGGGCTAGCGGGTACATGCCACTGATAAATGGCCTCTCGGGCATTTCTGACAATCCTCTCCAGGTGCTCTTAGCTGGATTCAACAAATTCCGAAAGTGGAATTCAACAGAAATAAGTGTTATTGAATAATGAGAGTGACAACAGAAAACCAGAAAGCTTGACAAAGAAAGAAACCGTGATTTCCTCAGGAGGAAGAATTCCCCACGTCTTTAAAGATGCTAAACCAACTTGTGTCTCCTTCTGTCCTTGAGAAAAATAAACATGCTGAACTACAACGAAGGAAAACACACAAAAAACCCCAACAAAAAACAAACAACCAGAAACAAATTCACCGCCTGGTATGAAAGAGCGTATCACGAAAAAGGCAGGGTAGTTTCTTTTTGCAATGAGCCTCAAATTTGTTTTTTGTTAACTGTGAGCTCTCAGATTTGACAAGTTTGATATCACAGACACACAGCAGTTAAAACCCAGTCCAGACTTGCATATTTTAAATATGTTTTTCTCAGCCTCAAAGGTCTGCGCAGCCAAACCCCAAGTGCAGGAATCCTGTACCCACAAGAAGAGGGATAGGATGAAGATGTGGTAACAAAAAATGTTAGGAAAGTATTAAATTCTGCCTTTTTCTCCCTGTAACCTATGCAAAATATGGTACCAGTGCAATGGGGGGGGGGAAGAAAAAACCCCTAATTTATTTGTGCCCACGGATGAAACCTACTCTGTACTACACTGGTCTTGCCATGAGTAATTCAGCCATGCAGAGCTCTGCCAGAGCCAGTGTACATAATAGCATGTATTTACTACATCAGCGAGAGGAATGTGAGTCATGAGCGTAAGTGCTCGGCTCTGTAGTCAGGGCTGAGTTTTTATTATGTTCTAAAGTATTTCCCACATGCAAAATAATAAAGCCCCAGGGTTTTAATGCTAGGCTTGAAAATAACACCACCATTTTCTAGCTTGTTATTCAAAGACTCGGCTATTACAAATTTTATTTGCATCT
Source organism: Actenoides lindsayi (assembly GCA_025331215.1). Taxonomy (NCBI): domain Eukaryota; kingdom Metazoa; phylum Chordata; class Aves; order Coraciiformes; family Alcedinidae; genus Actenoides; species Actenoides lindsayi. The sequence continues at coordinate 2,919 of WTSP01013851.1, read as the reverse complement.
TGTTGCAATAATGGAATTAAGTAATTTGCTAAAAAAAGGCACTGTAAAAAGGGGACTAAGTCTTGAAGCCCTAATTCAGGTGAGTGTGTTTACAGTCCCTCATTCAACCTGATGGAAAAGGCAGGGGGAAGTCTGGAAGGAGGAGCACCACGCGTTCCTCAAGATAAAGGCAGGCAAAACCTGCAGGAATCCTGCCCGATGGCAGTATTGTTGCCGACTCCAGTACGAGCCTTTGGTAGGAGCTGCACGTGTTAACTCACATTTTCTTTTATCAACAATTAACGCTAAAGAAACCTACGAAGAGGAACAGCATGTCCTGTGTGTTTGGTACACAGGGAGCCTCTCTGAAGTCCCTATTAATGCTCATTGTAAGGGAGAAGGAAGCATAATCAAATCAAAGCCAGCAACATGCATCGCGAGTGTTTCCTCCCACTGCAGCTCCAAGATTTCTTCAGCCTGCAGCGGCCCTCAAAGCCCCTGGAGATGTGCTAAAGCATCTCCTGGGTTGCAGAGGAGACGCCTAAACTTTGCAGAGCTCACCAGGGACCAGGCAACTCTGGGGCTTGCTGGCAACTCAGCTAGATTAAGTCCTTACAGAAGCCAATGTACATGCAACAATAGCCCACGTTTTGGCAGGTGGCCTGAATTTTTTAAGGCTTTTGGGGAACAACAGAGGCAGGGAATGGGTTGGAGGGACTGCAGGGAGCACTGACAACCTGCTGGATGGAGGGGAAGGTGCTCTGATAAAGATGAGACCCGAATTCCTTCAGTAGATTTCAACACTCAAAGGCCACAGCAGTGTCAGCATCTTGGGGATGCAGGACATGCCTTCACCCTGCACCTTACCTTCACTGAAGACAAAATCTGCGGTGATGTCAAAGGGCTGGATTCGCACTTCCGACAGCAAGAGCTGCACAGACTTCTGGTGGTCAGTGGAGACAAGGGAGATGGTCTGCTGTGCCTGGCACTCGTAAGACTTCCCAGCTGGGGTAACCAGGGCAGAGAGCCGGTGTGAGCTGGCCGTGTGCTTCCGGGCTGGCCAAGGGGCAGAAACACCAGAGGTCAGGTCCCATGTCTGGGGGGCTGATGTGACTTAAAGCTAAAGAGTTGAACACCAGGGTACGCAGGTGGTGTGCAATGCAGCAGCCGCACACTCCACTGCTCGTAAAGCAGCATTTTCTCCTGGGGTGGGACTGTGCTTTCTGCATAACACCCCAACACAACCAGGGCAGTCCACACACTGGGGTCCCCTGCCCACGAACAGGGACAGGCAGCCACAGCGTGCAGTCCTGCCAGCATGAAGGGGAGAGATGGCTCTGCCACTGCCAGCTATGCTCATTTCACAGGACTTCAAGTCCATAAAGTCAGAGGCATGGTTTCTATTGATGGATATGCAGGTTTCAGCCCGGGACTGTGCTTGTACTCCCTACATTCAGGAAACAGCTCTGAATTCAGGTGGGAAGGAGCCAGGCAATTTGGGGACCTAACTACACAGCAAAACAGGCCATAACGTCTCTCCAGAAAATACACCACCACCATTTCACTCATGCATAGATTACAAAAAACCAATGTTTCCCCATCACATCAAGCTTGTTCCAGAAATGAAGACCAAATGTGGCTCGGCAAGGTGGAGTGAGGGATGCCTTCCACCTTCCACTCTTCTGCAGCCCTTTGTTCCCCTACAGCAGCACAGAAAGGCAGTCGGTGTTTCACATTTACAAAGGGGAACGAGGCATGGCCATCACCATTTCTGGGGGACAAAAGCACCAGTGGAAAAATGGCTCCATGTCCAGTGTCTTATGCCCCAAACTCTTACCACACCATTCATTGGTGTTTGAGAATCTTGAGGAAGAACAACTTGCAAATGATAGTATTTCAATTTTCAATACAAGACAACTTATTTCTGAGCAGAAATGAAATCAAACCAAAATGAAAGCCAAAAAAGAGGAAACCCTGTGAGAAAAAAGGAGGCTCTTAGGTGTGGAATCACGTAGGGGTATGGATATTGATGCCAATCTCATCGTTATTATAAGAAACTGGCGCTTTCTCACCACCTCAGCCATCATCAGAACAGAGGACATAATTAACCTTAAAAAACATCTGCAGGAAAGGAGACTAATTTTTCCAGACCGAGCAGACCTCTGACCCGCTGTCTGCCCCCTGGGTCCCGCAGCAAATGGGCAGATCTCTCCTTCCCCACGGCAACCGCGGTAATAATAAACAAGAATAAAAAGGGTGGGGGGACACACATCATTAAGAGGCGGTTTAAAACCGGCACCCGGTCTTAGCTTTGTCAGGCTGCTTTGGGCTTGCTTTTTGCTGCATTTAGGAGAGTAACGCGCCGGGTGTCGGTATCTTCTCCTCGCCAGACCTCAGGGAGCTGCTTTAAACCCAAACCCCATCCCCCCGGGCCTCTTACCGTTGACGGCGTCCTTGAAGTAGGTGCGCTCCGACGTGTCGTAGGTGAACTGGATCCGGCTGAGCCTCCAGAAAGCCTCCTGTCCCCGGGACGTGTTGTGCCCCTCCTGACGAGACAGGGCTAGTCAGGACCCCGGCTATACCGCCGCGCACCCCTCTACCCCAGCTCCTGGGCACGCGGGGTGGGGGGGAGCCCCGTACCTTCAGGAAGAAGAGTTTGAGGGTGTACGCTTGCTCCAGCCAGGAGATTTCCAGCTCCGACTCGTTGGTGCCGCACTTGCCGTTCATTTCGGCGCCCCGCGCCAGCGGTATATCGGCTTGTTCCGTGAGCAGCTGCAGGCGAGGAGCGGGGCTCGGGGGAGCGGCCCCGGGAACCCTTCGGACGCCCACAGACCCCACACAGGCCCCCGGCTGAATATCCTCGGAAAAACTAAAGGGCTTCCCAAAACTACCGGCGGATTCCCCTCCCTCCCTCGCTCCCTCCCCCAGTCCCGCCGTGAC
>WTSP01013850.1:0-23491 GCA_025331215.1 Actenoides lindsayi | reverse complement strand
ACAGGCTGTTCAGAGGAGTTGTGGCATCTCCTTCTCTGGAGACATTCAAAACCCACCTGGACACATTTCTGTGTGACATAACCTATGTGATCCTGCTCTGGCAGTGGGGTTGGACTAGATGATCTTTTGCGATCCCTTCCCACCCCTAACATTCTGTGATCCTGTGTAATTGGTGCATGGGGTTGTTCCTCCACAGGTGCAGGAGTTCGTACTTCCACTTATTGAACTTCCTGAAGTGCTTGTCAGCCCATTTTCTAGCCTGTCAAGCTTCTTCCATCCTTTTGGATGGTAGCAGAATCCTCTGACTTACGAGTCACTCCTCCCAGTTTGGTGTTGTCTGCAAACTTGCACACTCTGCCCTATTATGCAGATCATTAATAAGGATAGTAAACAGATCTGGACTCAGTGTTGATCCTTGGTGTACATCACTAACTACTGGCCTCCAGTTAGACTTTGCACCACTGTTCACCATGCTCTGGGCTCAGACATTCCATCAGTTTTCAATTCAACTCACTGTCTGCTCATCAAGCCTGTACATCAACTGCTTCTCTATAAGTATTTTATGAGAGACAGTGTCAAAGGGCTTACTGAAATTCAAGTATATAACATGCACTGCTCTCCTCTCATCTACCAGGCCAGTCACTTCATCATATAAGTAAGTTTATCAAGTTGGTCAAGCAGATGTCTGGCTTGTGAAGCCATGTTAACTACTGATTATTTTCTCATACTTAATGAGCCTGAAAATGCTTTCCATGATTAGCTGCTCCATCACCTTCCCAGGGATTGAAGTGAGACTGATTGGATTATAGTTCACAGAGTCCTCCTCACTCTTCTTGAAGACAGGAGTGCCATTTGCTTTCCTTCAGTTTTCTAGCACACCTTATGGTCACCATGATCAAAGAGTATTGAGAGTGGCTTCACTATGACATCTGCCAGCTCCCTCAACCTTTGCAGGCCCATTTTGCTTAGTATTCCCTGATCTGATGGTCTTCAACCAAGGTTATATCCTCCTTGCTCCAGCCTTTCCCCTGGTCTCTGGGACTTGGGTTTCCTGATGGGTGATCTTGCTAGTAAAGGCTGAGGCAAAGAAGGCATTCAGCACCTCTGCTTTTTCCAGATCTCCTGTCCTGTTGAGCAATGTGTCCACAGTTTAACTAGTCTTCCTTTTGTCACCTCTATAGTTATTGAAGCTTTTCTTGTTTTATTTGACATCCGTGGCCAGATTCAGTTCCATCTGGCCTTTAGCTTTCCTAACTTCATCCCTGGGTGCTCAGACAGTATTTCTACATTCCTTCAAGGTTACCACTCCCTGCTTGCTTCCTATTCCTATATGCTCCTTTGAGTTTGGTGAGGAGATCCTTGTTCATCCATACAAGGCTTCTGGTATTTTTGCCTTAGATGTATTTGTTAGAATTGTTAGATACTGTTACACATCAGTTGCTATAAGCATCCGAGATGCAAGTGTGTTATGGACTTTATTCTTCCTGGAAAATACTTTGTTCATCTGGAACATTTAGAAAGGTTTTTTCCAAAAGTTCAAATTTGTGAGGTTTTGTTTTGTTTTGTTTTAGTTTGTTGTTTGTTTTTTTAAATTTATTTACTTTAGTAATATTTTTCTGGCATTGGGAGAAAACTGCTCTCAGCAGTTCAGTCATACTTCATTTAGGTGGTTAAAATAAGAATCTTCATAGAACTGCAATGATGAAGTCCTTTAGTGGTAGGTTCTTTTTTATTAAGTTAAAAAAGTACAGAGAAACCTAGTAGTATTTTAAATGCACTCATCGAATGAGATAATACAGTTGGACAAGTCTTTGTAAATGATTCATCTATTTTATTACTGTGTATTATGGAAATAAATGCAGTTTGTGCTATGTGAATAATGACTGAATAGTCCTGCCTAAATTAGTCTGTTGTGCTGTGTATTATCACAGGAAGGAAATCCAGCAGTGAGCCTGCAGGTGCTCTTATTCGTTTTTGTTCAGCAGGAAAAATCTGATATAAAATGCAACAGTTACAGTGCTGCTTGTATATGTTTGTCTTTTGGAAAAGTTACACTGTATCCAATTATAATCTTGCTATGAAGTTCATCTTCAGACAAGGCATGAAAATTTGTAATCACAGCAGAATCAGTGACAGACTGAGTAGTTTAACCTTTGTATGTGAATGTTCTCTTGCACTCACATCTCAGAACAACCTGCTGTGTATCAGATACCTTTATCACCTAGTGCTACATATAAAGATCAGTCATACTACAGAAGTGATATAGAAGAGCTTGCAACAGCAGCATCTAGTGAAAAAAAAAATCTCCCAGGACTTTTCACATCTATCTTTTTAAGGAGTAGTTACTAGGAGCTTGGAAAGACAGCCTCCCTTTTCTGCCTCGTGTTCTAATAAGGCTTGTGAAAAAAACTTTCCACAATTCAGCAGACATTATTCCCCTTTTTCTTATCTCATATCCACATTGTGCTTACTCCCCTACATAGAAATGTTAAACTTTTAAATATATTTAATATATTTAAGAGAATGTTCGACTTACTACTAGACTGCTCCACATAATTTGCTTGGAAGATTGTTATATTTTAGTTTTAACTATATATTCGTGATGCTGATTTTGATCAGAATACAAATCTGATGTGTTTATGACCACCTTCCCTTTTAAAATGTGAGTCATAATGACATACAAGCTATGAGATATTACATAAAGTTAGTATTTTTCAGGAATCATGCTTTTGTCTGGGCTGCATCTTAGAGGCAACGTGGGCAGTAAAGGATGACATCACCTAGACTAATATATATATCTTGACTGGTAAGGTCCTCCACTGGAGGGTGGAAAAGATTAATTAGAATCTCCTCAGACAGAAGAGAAAATTCAATGCAAACAAAATCCTTCACAAATACATTAAGATGTTAAAGATAAGTCCATTTTCTCTCTTTGTTTTTAGAAACAATAAAGTCACAACTCCTGTTTTGGAGGAAAGGGCATATCCTAAAATTTATGTTAGGAAGATCCTAAGCATAATTATATGATTGATTCCTGTGGCTATTTTCCAACACAGGGAAAGCATTGAGGTGAGTTTGAGCCTGGGATATGGTGGTATACTGGATTTGGCTGGGATGAAGTTAATTTTCATCATAGCATTTTATGTGGTGCATTACTTTGGATTTATCACTAAAGTGGCATGAATAACACCCTGCTGCTTTGGCTATGACTTAGCAGTCCTTGCATAGCATTTTCCCACTCTGCACCCTGCAGTGAATAGAGTGAAGATGAACCAGAAACTGGGGACAGCCGACAGCAGGGATATTCTACACCATAGGATAGTGCTCATCAGTAAAAGCTTGGGGAAAGGAGGAGGAATGAGGAATCATTTGTGGCTATAAATATGAACTTAATTCAGATAAACTTTTCCTTACCAGAAATACCTATCTAGTCAAAACCGTTTTGATTTTTCTCTAAATTTAACTAGTTTTTTGTTACAAAAATAACAGACAGTGTAGGATCTGATAATTGACTACTTTCCAACCCCACTGTGGAGAACACTGGAAAAATTTCAACCAAAAATTCAACAATCAGACTGCATGGACAGATAGGTCTTGGGAGAAAATATTTTTCACTATTTCTACTGTTAAAATTTTAGAAAATATGTTGTGTGTACAACAGTTCCAAGTCTGCAAGTTACCAAGACAATGGAAGTGCAGTCTCTCAGGATAAACACAATCAGGCTACACTAGCACTGTTTTCAGCTGCAACATGTAATAACTATCAAATCATATGGGCTGTTAGAACACTCAAGTTCCTCTACATTTTACAAGCAGTAATTGAGGCAGTCTAGTGAATGGAGTTGAACTGCACACTGTGAATAGGCCAGAAATGCTTACTTTTCCAGGGGATGGTATTTTGTTTTGATTTGATTTGATTTGCTTTTAATGTCTGCTGTGCTGTGCATGATCACTGAAACATTTAAGAACGAGCATTTCACAAACTGGTCAAACTAGGACCAGCAAAGTGAAAATAATAAATGTTTGACTTTAGCTGTTTTCTACCCACAGTGAGGTTGTCAGTATCATTGTCATTTTCAGTAACAAATACTTCTTTTCATTTCCGATGATAAGCTACTAGATATTCCTGCTCAGATGTTCTTTACAACATCTAATGGGAATCAAAATAATAAAATGCTCAATCCTTTCTGAACAAAGCTTAGTGATAGATGAAGTTGGCAACTCTCAGTGCTTAAATGAGTGTTTCACTAGTATTCTAAATGGAAGCAGATGGCAACTTCCCAGAGACTGTGCATGTTCCCTGGGGGAGAGGAGATACATTACAACACTCCACCATTGCACTGGAGCAGATAATTAGGCAATTAGATCTATTAAAAGATGACAAAGGGAAAAGTATAGATGAACCTTCTCCTTAGGCTTCAATATGGCAGTACTTATAATAGCCTATATAGAAAGTCACAGTGAAGACATGATTTATGAATTTTGAGACTGATTTACTGTAATTTATATATGTATAAGCATGTGCACACCTAATAAATACTAGGTATATTATACATTCATATATGCATGTATGTTTCTACACGTTATATATGTGTGATTAAGAATAATTATCTCTATTTACAGACGATGGTGAATTTGTTAAAAATCCAAGGCTTAAACGTGAGAACTGGGAAGTATTCTTTCTCTCATATAAGCTGGTTATCTTTCTTTGTACTTCTGGAAGAGACAAACGTTCCCAATATTGTGAGCAAAGAGAGAGCTTATCCACTTCTTAAAGAATATATTTGCTAGGAAATTAACTGATCTTCACTGTGGACTCTGTGTGTGTGTGTGTTTGTTCACATGCATCCTTCAGCACCCGCCAGATAAGACAGTTTAATGACTTGTGTCATGGAATGGAAGATTGTTGTGAAGTCTTTGGAAAGGATTTACAAAGTATTATTAGTTGTGGGGTGGGGCATAAAGCTTCTTGAAAGCCTTTGAAAGGAAACAGATATTAGGAAAGGGGATCCTTGTCAATGTTAATAAAGGAAGAATTCCACAAATAATATCTGATTTATGAGACATGTCAGCAACTTTCTCCTCGTGTGATTTTGCAGTTAGTAAATAGACTTGTGGAACTGGAGCTAATTTCACTCTCATTGTGTTTGTTAGGTAAAATGCTAACACTATAAATGCTGCAATTTAAATATATTATTTTATTGCTTATTTTTGATGCACAGGTATACAACATAGGTATACAACATATACAATCTGTTTCTTTTATATTTATTGTGGTAGATGGAAAAAGGCATATCGAAAGACCCCACTCTTTTATTAGCTGAAAGTGAAGATGCACCTATAAATCTGTCTCTTTCGATATACCCAGGTATTCATAGGCATTGTTTGAATAATGTATTTTAAATTAAATAATTTTATACTCAGTAGAATGCTAATATATTCTTAATAGTATTGATAATATTTATTAACTTATGCCATGACTCAGAAGTCAGACATTGCACCAAGTACTATACAAACACAGAAGATTAAAAAAAACCCATATTAATCCACTTTTCAAAAAGCCTATATTATGCAGCATTTTAAGAAATACATGTAATAATACGAATTTAAAAAATCAATTACAGATCATACAATCAAGTAAAATAATATTCAACAAAATTTGGAAGATCATGATCATATGGAAATCAATAGGTTCCATAGATTGTGTGGCATGAAGCAGAAATATACCTTTTGATCTCTGATGCAATGTGACACAGAACAGAGAAATGTAAATGTAAGAAAGGGTACAAAAGTTTATCAGAATAAAATAAAGAATAAAAAGATCAAACAAAGTAATAGAGGAAGAGATAGCAAATAGTCACTAGGAGACAAAGCTGTAGATAAGCAATATCATCAGCTTCTTAAGTGGTCAAGTCATTTCAAAAGTAAATTAATTTAAAATAACTTTTCTTTGTAGGAAGCCTATAACCTTTATGTTGCTTGAGTGCTTGGTTTATTCTACATCAGTATTTTCCCTCTTGTGTTGTTCCATTTCATCCAAGATAAGTGGAAACTTCCTTAGGTAATTTCTTCTCTAACAAGGAGTTATATTTCTAAATTACTTTCAGTTTTGTTTACTTTAAAAATATTAAAATGATCTCCTTGATCTACCCCTGTCTTGTTTGGTACATCAGTGACAGTTTTACATTATTTTCTAGTAACGTCTGGATAGTTTCCAGTTTCTATGACCTATTTCAGAGGCCAGGAACATACCACATTGTAATTCTAATGCCTAACATTTTGCAGGTTTCAGATAGTTCACCTCTATGTGCACACAAATGGGTTTTATACATATATAGTTGTCATTAAGGAAAGAAACTAGCAAGGACAACTCTCATTGTCTTCATTGTACAACAATGAAAACTGTTCATTGTACTGGCAAATGCCACCTTTAATGAAGGCAATCTAATGTCTCTATACTCCCTAAGAACATCTTTTGAGATTTTTTTATTTCTTTCCATTCACCATATAAGGACACTAGGAGATTAACCTTCATCAGATAAAGTTAACATCTTTGAAGTTTCCTTATATGAGTCCTCAGGAAAATAAAAAAATTAAAAAAATAAAAAAACCCCAAGACTCTGTAGGTATTTGGGCTTCATACAGACTAACTAGGGGAAGGGGGAATTAGTTCAGGCTACACAATGCAATGATCCCTTCTGGCATTAAATTAAATGAAACTGTGACTTGTTCTTTAACTGTTTCTCCTTTCTACTTAAGTAATATGAATATATTACTGAGCAATGGAAAAACCACAATGGAGTGAAGAGCCATTGTTAAAAGCAAGTAGTTATTAAGATGTTCTTTTACTATCATTAGAACAAAGTTGTTCTCTGAACTTGTACCAAAGAAAACAAAAGTTTTTTATCTATATGGAGTGCAATCTGTGAAGCTTTTTTTATTAAGTGTAACTTCAAATGTTCTTTGAATCAAGAGGAGAATTCATGTTATTTTTGTCAGCTGTTACTTAATAAAAAAGTTATATAAATTTGATAAATAAACAAATTTCATTCATTTTATAAATAGACACCACTTTTATTATTGTCCTGGTTTGAGTGAGAACAGAACTAATTCTGTTATTTTACTTTTCAGCTCAGTTCTTTTAATTAACTACACTTTCTGAAGTTAGCAGCCTGTTCTCACAGACAGTGTCTGCTTCTAGCAGTGATAACGCCCCATGTTTAGAGTTACTACCAAGGATTGGTATGCAGACCAAGGCCACTGCTGGATCTTGTGTACCACATTGGGGGATGCAGAAAGTAAAAGGCCACACCTGCAGGGAGAAGCAGATAGGACAGGTGACCCTAAACTGACCAACGAGGGATTCCATCCCATATACATCATATTCTGTATAGGCTGAGGGATCCGAAGGGTATGAGGCTCTTTCTCCCCTCTTTGGCCGCTTTGCCAGCTTTGCTTGACTTAGCTCAGGTCCTCTTTCGGTTCCAGAGCATCCAAGGAGGATTCTGTCCATTCTGCCTTTGATCCTGGTTAGTGTGTTCCTGAATACAGTACCAGAATCCAGCACCAGAATCCAGCTCCTGAACACAGCTCCTGTGTGCTGCAGGGCCCAGCCTGGAACTCCCCCGGTGCCTGCTTCACAGCATCAGTGGTGATGGTGATGTAATTACCATTAAGGGGGTTGGGTTCGATACTGGTTTTGTATATATTTGTATATATTCTATTTTTTTTATTATTATTTTCATTTTCATTAAAGCTGTTCTAGTTTCCTTTTCTAAACACTACGTCTCTCTCCCTTATTCCCTTTCTCTTCCTGTTTGGGGAGGGAGGGGGGTTAACAGAGAGTGTCTGTTATAGGTCTGAGGGGCCGCCCTGACCCTAAACTGTGGCAGAGTCCAGGTGAGCTTTGACGGTTTTAGGTTTATTTGTTTATTTAGGGCAAGGGACTGCATTGATGCTGTGACAATAGAAAGTGATAAAATATTTGCCCAAGTGGCTAGATGCACTCAGTCTGAGGTAGCAATTTACTATCCATTTTACAATCAACATTTCATCCACAGCTCTTGTATTGAATTTGTAGTAAGAAGTTGCATACATTTAGTTCTGATGATCACTGAGGAGAGAACTTTGGCTTTTCCTGCCACTGCTTCTATAGAGAGAGTCATTAACAATCAGGCACACTTCCATATAAATTCCTTTGTTCCAGCACAGAAAACAATTCCGTAACAATGGACTTCTGATGCTTTGCTACAGCTGATGAAACATAGCAGTATATTCATTAGTCACAGAGTCTAACCCACAGTCAAAAAACAAGCTAGAAATCATTTTATCTCCCAAATGGTCAAACCCTATTCAACGTTAGACTGCTGTATATCTGTCTATCTGGGACTGTGTCATTCTTTACTGCTACAGCTCAGTGACTTTGTGAAAGAAAGATATGTCTTCAAAAATTCTGTTAATGGATCATGAGTTGGAGTACATGGGCATCTTAGTGGAGTGACAATCTGTATATAGGGTTATTTTTTTCTTAAGAAAAAATGTTGCATCCTGTCTAGAAAATTGGCAGCTAATTTTGCTGCCATCCACATCTGCAATCATTTTAGGCTATACCTATTCTTTCCTCAGATTTGTGCACTCAGCATCACTGAATACTAAGACAATGATGTACCACAGTGAAATCCAGGGCTGAGGTGGCAGCAGGGTATTTTTCCAAGAAAGCAATCAATGGAAGACAGAGCTGTTCAGCAATAGTAAGGGGAAGTTATTGATTCAAATGCCTGATCTATTTAGGTGCTTAACCTTAAACTGTTATTTCATATTGTGCATTTCAAAAGTGTACATTTAACAAAGCATGACTTCAACCTATTGTGGTTTCAAGTTCTGAAAAAAATATTTTAATTCATAAACACTGCTGTCTAAAAAATACAGAAATTCCCCAACATTTTAAAGCTGATGAAAAATATGAGTTGTCTGCACATCAGTTCTGTTGCACCACATAAGTCCATTAAATTATAAAAACAATGGCCTTTTAAAGCTGAGTGTTGAGATTGACCATGCTAGTTAATAATCTCTTGAACTAATATGATTTAATATGGCCACTGAGTTTATATTTTGATCTGAGAAATATAGGTTTCTGAAAACCAACAGATCTACAAATGTGTAACAGGGTTCTTGCATATTTTTCTTTTTTGTTACCACAGATGGTGCAGTTCACCTCACGGGAACTTTGATTAAAATCTCAGAAAGTGATACAGTCAACATCGAATTCAAGCACTTACTTGCGTCACACAAAAATGAGACTATTTTTAACAGTAAAGTTTCTTCTCAAATAAAAATTGAAAATGAGAAACTAACAATTGTAAGAAGAAATGACATTGGTAGCAACTGAGTAATCTATTCCTACATGCCAGAAATGCCTCCTTACCTTCTGCCTTGTATCCATAGATTCAGACAGCAAATGGTGAAATTTCTTGTTAAATTGTATCGAAATAGCACTAAAAACAGAACTTGAGATGTTCTGATAAGAAAAAAAAGTGTATTCTGCAGCCCTGAAAACTAGATGTTTTACAAAGGCAATCTTTGCTGAGGGAAGCCCACAAAGCTAGTACATGATGAAGTGAGCAGATGTGTAAAACCCCTCCGTATTATGTAAACCTACTGCATTCTTCTTTGGCTGCCACCTTAGGGCACAGTTATATTTGCCTTTTTCTTAATGTGAGCTTAATGAATCACTGTTTCTTCTCCTCCTCCTCCTCTCACTTCTATTTCAGCACTGATCCCTTAGCTGTATTGCCACATAACTGTTTATACAGACATGCTGTGAGGAAGCTTAAAGAGCTAATCCACATTAAAAGAAATGCTATCAAATACACTTGCATTTATGTTTTCTAGTTATATTTTAGTCCAAAGTTCTGAATATGTCTCAAGTCAACCACACAGCCATTTTTTCCAGCACAACTAAGAAAGTAGTACACCACATGTGACAAAGGGCAGGCTATCAAGAAAGGCTGGGAAAGAAAAAAAATCTTAAGCCAGGTTTGCCTCCAGGCTGTCTGGAGATGAAAACCCTGTTGTGGATTCTCATCTCAGATAGGTACAGGAAATTACACTAGTATTCTAATATTTTTTTGGCTTATTTTACCAAGATTTTACATACCCACAGAGCATAGAAAAACTTTTGAAAACTTATTAATGGCTTCCAATCAGGTCTGGGGAAAAAATATCAATATGGGGAATTAAGGACTTTTATTAAACATTAAAATAGAATTATTTCAACTACAAGCCTATGACAAGATTAGAAATAGAAGTCTGAAACAAAAAGGGAACAATTACACTTTTTTTTTTTTGTAAAATAAAAACTAAATTAAGACAGAATTTCTTGCAAGTAATATGAAAGAAATAAACATTTCTGAAGATTGTGGGATATTTTTAAAAAGTTATTACTCATGCAGCTTTTTTCCTTTTCTTGGTGTCGTATCTGTTCATATATAGTCTTCGGCAACATAACAACTGTACGTAGATATATTAACACATGTCTATTGAAGTTCATATGTAGAACTCTCTATAAAATGACAATAATTAATGATGTTATGTCACTTGGATTCTCCAGCATTCAGAGATTTGGTATCCGAATCCTGAGCATAGAAACATTCCCGAGTATCTTGCATTTCAGCCTTTAGGTTAGTAGCTGATTTTTTTTTTCCTTCAGTTCCTCCAGAAGTCTGTATTCCACATCCAAAATGATAAAGGTTTGGAGATTGACACTGATAATACCTTTTCCTTGACTCTTTGTGAATTTATCATTCCATAGGATACTATCTTTCCCCATAAGCCAAGCTTAGTCAGATATCTATGTACACTACTGTATCTATAGAGACTTTTATATCAATAAGTTAAGCTTTTGCTTTCCATTTGAGAAAAAGTCAGACTTCAAAGTGCAGCTATAAATCTGTTACTTTAAATTGCATGGTCTCTGGAGCTGACAGGCTGACAAGCATGCCCCTCCATGGATAGCATGCAGTATATCAACATGGAATACTCTGGTCCTACTCCTGAGAGACCCCAGTCATGCTCTGCACATCTCAAAACAAGCACTGGGGTTCAGATCACCAACATTTCAGTGTGTTCTGCCCCACTCAGCCCCTGTGTGTGAAAAAGCACTTTGTTGACTTTGCCACAGAGACCACCAAGTTGTCCTAAATTCTGTGATTGCATTCCTTCTTCAGTAAACCAAATTTTCCAGGCTATTCAGGAGGTAGAGGAGGAATGCACTGCCAAACGCATTGCCTACAATGATAACTTTGTATATGACATCAGAAACTGCACATAAGCATATCCAATAACTGATTTACCAATGGCTAAAGTACATTGCTTTTCTCCCTTTCCTAGGTAAAATGTCAAATTCTACAGTATAAAACGTGGATGTTATAAAAATGGGAAAAAATATAGAACAATTAGGGTGATAGGAGAATGAAAGCTATTATTTTCAAAAACTTCTTAATCTATTACTTCTTATTTCTTTTCTTTTCTTTTCTTTTCTTTTCTTTTCTTTTCTTTTCTTTTCTTTTCTTTTCTTTTCTTTTCTTTTCTTTTCGTTCATCCAGCAACTTTGTTGTTGTTTTTCACAATGTCTTGTTTTGCTTCACATTGATAAAAAGCTGAACAAAAGAAAGATGTGGTTTGATGGCCTAATTGGCTGCATTTTAATTCCACTTGATTCCTGATATTTGTTTACACATTAACATTAAATATACACTCTAATCATCTTGAGCCTTGTATATGTGTACCTGCCAAGACATTGACCCAGTAGTCCAAATATTGACTGCAGAAATAGTGACATTATATGTTGTATTATCAATTGAAGATCTCTACACCCACAATTTAGACCTCAACTATAAGAAGGTAAAGTACAAAGGACAACATAACACCCCTCCAAACATCTAAACATATTAAACTTAAAACTATGTACCAAAGGTTATCATCAAAACTATGTTACTAAGGAAATAGATGTTAAATTTTCAAGGAAAATGATTTATTAATTTTTAAGTGAAGTCTGGGGCAGACTAATTTGCTGATCTTGACTGCAATTCAAGGATAATTTCTATTTAAAGTCTGTTTGTTTTAAAACTAAAACAGGGTCTTTGAGGTCCTGCCTTGTAATATCCATGAACTGGATTGTTGCTTCCTGGTAAGGCAGTTTCACAACTACAGCAATTAGTTGGAAGTTGTGAGTTCTGGGCTTGATTTTCATCCATTTCACAGGTTTGATATCTCTGCTCCAATTTATGGACATCTGCATTTTCCTTATCTGACTTTAAACTTTAAAGTTGGAAGATTTATGTGAATTTCCCATATAGATTCCCTTAATGATGGGCAGTATTGTAGGAATTGCCCTCTGGAAGTGTTTCTCCTCTTTTCTGTAATAAAGTTTAGAAAGACTTATTTTGTAACATAGACACCTAAGCTGAAGACCCAAATTTAGTTGTATACTACATTCCTCAAAATAGATTAATTTCGGAAGAAGCCTAGATTATGTCATAGGCAAGGCATCTAAAATTTTAAATCTAAAACTAGCTGAGAAAAGCACAAACCATAATATCTTTGTGGCCTAGTTTTCAGTTTGTAAATGCTCTTCTTCCAGATATGTCTATTTTTCTTATTTAACATTATTTATACGTATATATGTGAGTATTATTTATATGTGTATTCCCTGTGTTTGTATTATTTGTATTATTGGTAATTGTTTATATTATTTTTTGCTCAATACCATCTGTCTGTCAGTATCCATCTGCTGTTTCTTGTTTTAGGCTTAGATTGCAAGCTTTTGGAGCAAGAATTTTTTTTTATTTTTTTTTTTTCCTGACCTATTATAAGTTACTTTTGCATACTACAGTGCTTAGGAAGCCTAGTTTTGAAACACATCTCCATTGCAAAAGGTGGTCTACAAACAAAGAATGAAACAGTAGTCAGTGTTCTGATGTGGTGGGATAACAAGTAAATACAGACAAATGGTAGAGTACAAGAAGGCAATGAAACAAAAGTTAGTCAGCATGATAGTCACTGTACTACAACAACAACAACAGCCTTCTTATTTTCCATAACTTTTGTAGGTATTTTGGGGAAAAAAAATTCCTTTCAGTGAGGGTCATGTCTCAGCACTAGGGAAAATGTGCTTACTCAAAGGTATAGTGAGTTGGGGAGTGAACTTGGACAAGAGACAGGAGTAAGAACATTATAGAAAATGGAAAAGAAACTTAATTTGACACCATAAGAAAATAATGCAAAGGAGAGCATGGAGATGACCAGACCAATGAGATGGGAAAATGGTGTTTGCAGCAAAATTTCAAATGGCTGTGAGCAGGACAAACCAACAGGGGTTGCTGTCGAGAGGTGGAACATACAGGGACTGAAAGAGGAGACAAAAGTAACCGGAAATACTTTGGACATTTACTGTGTTCTTAATACACAAAACAAACTGTAACTGCTGAAATAGCAGAGACATTCAAGCAGTAAGCAAGATAAGCTTCCTAAAAATCTGCTTTAGTGATAACATTTAAGCATTACTAATAGAAGACAATAATTATTTAGGAATATTTCTCATACAAATGCAGTGGTTTGTTGCAGAAGTACATGGTGAGATACACAGTCCACACCTCTCCCCAGCATCCTGATGGTCATGTCGTGATTATAATTCTTCCATGGGCAGACCAGACAAAAGTGTAAGTCTGAATTTCTCGGATTATTTTATCTGTCCTAGTATCTTTGGTAATTTATAACGTTTTCTTACCACTGCCATGTATTATTTAAATCTGTGAATCATTTTGAGATAAAAACAGAAACTGAGTAAGAGGCAGGACAGAGACTGGGTAAAAAATATAGTTTCACTGTACTTTCCTGACATGTCTATTCTTCCTCACTACATTTTTGTATGATAAAGAACATATAAGAATTGTTTCTTCACGTCATAAATCCACTTATTCATGGCTCCCTTCTTCACATTCAGTTTTCACCCTGAATAACTACATCTGCAAAGCTCAGAATTTGGAGTAAATTCACAATACTTACATGTAGAAATGTTCATTAAACAAAAATGAGTGGCTACCCTCACCACATTCTAACACCTCATAATCTTGAAATTTTTTTTTTTTTAAACTGAAACTTATATGGTTTCCTAATGAAAAATGTAGCCAAGTGTACCCTAAAGGTATTAGTTTGAGGAAGATAATGTTGTTTTGTATGTGTAGTGCATAATAAAGTAAAATCTCATACATGTTTAAAAGTGGAAGACACAAGGTTAGGGACCTGACTATATTTAATCCATCTTCAGGACAAGGTATCTCTGAGCTATATCACAGAATCACAGAATGGTTGAGGTTATAGAAGATCTCTGGAGTTCATCTGTTTCAACCTGCCTTCTCTAAAAGGGTTACCTAGACCTGGTTGCCTAGGATGGTGTCCAGATGGTTTTTGAAGATTTCCAAGGATGAAGACTGAGAAACCCCCCAGGGCAACCTGTGCCAATGCTCAGTCATCATCACAGTAAATAAAGGGCTTCCCAATGTTCAGATGGAACCTCCCGTGTTTCAGTTCACACCCATTGCCTCTAGTCCTGTCGTTGGGTACCACTGAACAGGATCTGTCTCTCTTCTGTTTGCAATCTACTTTCAGATATTTATACATGTTAATAATATCCCAGATAAGCCTTCTTCTCTTTAAGCTAAACAGTCCCAGCAATCTCAGCCTTTCTTCATGTGAGAGATGCTCCAGTCCCTTAACCACCTTCATTGGGCTCTCTGTGTTATGTTCATGTCTCTGTTGTACTAATCAGCCCAAAGCTGGACACAAAGCTCCAGGTGTGGCTGCACCAGTGCTGAGTAGAGGGGAAGGATCACCTTCCCTAACATGCTGGCAACACTAATGCAGCCCAAGACACCTTTAGTCTTCTTTGTGTCAAAGGCACAGAATTCCAGAATTTTCACTTACAGTGATGGTGGGGGTAAACACTTCCTGCTTCTATCCTACAGATGGGGAGTGAGGTTTTTCAAGCTGCTGAATATCAGAGAATATCCTATTTATTTTTGTGTCATCTTCTCTGATGCTCTTTACTTCCCTTGGCTCCTCCACTTGACAGCACAGCTACTCCAAGACAGGTCAACTAGAAGGACAGAGGTGTTTTTCTCTTGGCCTCGGAGAGAGGCCCCAGGCACTTCCTCCAGCCTGGGACTTGTAAGACTGCATCTACTGCCTGAGGCTCAGCCTGTGCTGAAGCCTTTACCCTTGAAGGGACAACTGCTCCAACATCTACTGATGAAACTGCCTTGCTGCATGTTACCACCATCTATCAGACTATTACAGAAGCACAATTTCACTTGAGGTCCTCTTCAACACCCTGTTTTTCACCCTCTTCTGCGCAGCCTGCAGCATCTTTTGGCTGCCTCTCTTAGCTGTGCTCATAGCATATTAAAACTATGTATTCCATATCTGAGGGCATCAAAGGATAGAGTTGTTTCAAGCACAACTTGGAGTATAATTTTATATTCTTGGAATCATTAAATAAACCCTTGCTGCTTAGCTTCACATAGGCTTCTTTCTGTTTCTTCTACTAGACTTTGTAAAAGGAGTCCCTTCTTCATGACTGTATGTGTGGAAGTCCACTGAGGAAGGAGGTGGCCAATTGCTTTGCTGCTTAGAACATGGGTAAGAGTGAGTTTTCACACCTATACAAGTGAAGTTAACAGAAAAGGTGAGAATTCTTTCATTCCAGTCTTTTCTTAAGCTTATTTAAAGAAATGCACAAAAGAAAACCTCAAATAGAAATTTTGTTATGGTGGAATTAAAGTAGAGGATACATGAAAAACACTAGTAAAAGGGACAGTAAAGGACAGTAAAAGAGGATAGCAAGGATAGCAAAAAAAAAAAAAAGTGTAAATTTAGGCAAAATAAAGTGTCTTAAAGTGCTGAGTTATGGTAAAACCTACAAGAAAGCTAAATATCTGGAACATTAAGCAGATTTGTCTCCCAAACTAAGTTATCCTTGCTTCTGTAGATTTATGACTGTCTCGCCTTCTTTGCTGCCGCATACAATGTAAACCATTCTCATAAAAAAAATGCAGATTGTATGAATTGTTAATTGATTTTTAAATCAAGGAATATTTTTCTCTTTCTGGACTGGCAACTTCAGGACAATCAGGTTAATTTAAAATAACTCAAATGGCACTAGATGCTTATGTCCAGATAACTGAATTAAGCTGTAAAGTAGGAGAGAATTCAGATGTATCTATAGGTTGCTACTGGTGAGAGTTTGCATGTGGTGCAGGTAGACTTCCTAAATTCCCGTTATGATTCATCAAGAGAGAGATTCACCTTGACCACCAAATGAGGTCACTGTTTGTATCTGTTGCCACAGGACATCATAAGGAGCTCCTACTCCTACTGAGATGAACATGCATTTCTGCTTTCAGTTTCATCCCACTTAATTTTAAGAACCTATTTAACTCATACACCAGAAGAATAAAAGAAAGGGATGAGGCATACACAACTGGTAGTATGGGCAAGCAGTAGCAAAGAAAAGCAGTGGTTAGGTAGCCCTGTGTATTGCCAAATAGGTTCAGTTTGTTATCCTATGGTAAGGGCTTACAATTAGAGGGATAAATCAGGGCTATTATTGTGAACCTGGATGACTTCTATATAGAACTGTAAACCCAAATCCTCTGGTAGGCTGTGGGTATCTCTGTGGCAATTACACTTCTTGTTTCCTACATGTCTTCAACACAGTTGCAATTTGTTCAGCTTCCTCTTCTGCTTTTACAAAGTAATCTAACAAACCCTATGATTCACTAGGGACCTAGGGTTCCTTCTACTTCATGACACGAAATTACATGACATGGAGTCTTATGGTCATTCCCATGTGGGTTTTACTATATAGCACAGAACCTCATCGTTGTAGGAGATTAACTTAATTGCTGTCATGAAATGCTTTATCATACATGGGGAATTAGTATTACTGTAATTGATGTCTTCCTGTTGAATAGACAATAATGATTGTTGCAATATATTATCTAACACTTATCAAACCTGAACAAACTGATCCAGTAATTTTATATCCTATTTTTTTGTTGGCAAGAAGGGCATGAATTCTGCCATTTCCCTCAGGTGTAGAAACTGAAAGAAGACAATGAGAAGGTAAAAGCTAGTGTTCAGTTGTGGTACATGATGGGACCTGAAATCTAAAGCAACAGAGACTAAGAATTACTGGTGGCTTGTAGGGCGAAATTATTTGATTAGTAGGACAAACTCCTTAATACTTTTTTTTTGTTGTTTTTTTCTTCCACTAAAGGGACATTTTCTGACTTGTTGATGCATACTAAAAGCACACATTTACTAATTTCCATAAAAATAAGGTATGTACTTACGTGTGTGTGTGCAAGCATATATTTATAACATATAGTTTAATTTGATAACACTGATGGATCTCAGCTTGGCTCTACTAGACTGAGGACTACATAATATAAAACCAGTAGAACCTCTTGAAAAGCTTGTGATCTCAAGGCAGATAAAGAAAAGTGGTATCAAGCTGATAATTTTTTTAAAAAATAAAATGTGTACAGTGTGTCCTTATTTACTTTTCACATGGTAACCTCACCACCCACTCACCTTTGTCTTACTGCCTCACCAAGTCTGCTGCAACACCTTGATTTATGACAAGTTCTCTCCTGTTTTATTATAGCCTGTTTTATTCTCTTTGAACACAGGGTGCTCTAAAAAAAAGTGAAAAATAAGCAACTTACTGTATTTGCCCTACACTAAGTTCTCAGTCTTTTCTACCCATAACAGTGGAAGGATTTCTCATGTGCCCCTTACAGGACTCTTACATACAACTGCTGTTATTTGTACTTATGTGCTTGGTCACACGGTATTATTATTCTGCACAAATGACAAGCCTACAAACCACATGGTCCCAGTATTTTGCTATATATAATATATATTATTTTCATTACTAGCCATTTAGCCTGTGAAGCAGTCCTTGAACAGGAAGAGAAAACATATGACAACGAGTAATTTGCAAGAGCTGGATCTGCTTCAGTGAACAATAGCATTACCTGAGATGGTCACAAAGTCCAATAGTGAGCTCATAGGTCAGACAATATCAGACCTCCTTCAAATATGAGAATGACTCCTCTCAGGCATTTTGTATTTCTGTAAAACTCTGTGTGTCATCTTGTTCAAATAAGTAAAGAGAAGGCAGGAAATACAGAGAATGAGAAACCTGTGGAAAAATACAATAGAAGGAAAAGAAATAATTTAAATCTCTCTGGACCTAACTAATTATGAAGAGAAAAAGACTAATGTCTTCAGTTTAAGTAAATCATTAGTAATTTTCTGCACTAAAAGAAATTGCTGAGTTCACAGAGATGTGATAAAGATTTAAGATCATAAGTGCCTAAGTGCAATGTAAGATATAGTGGGAAACATTCTTAAAAGGCAAATGCAGTGACAAAAACTCCCTATTGCATTTCATAGATAATAAATGGGTTTCCTCTGAGTTAACCTTTCACCTGTAGATTTCAGGGAAATGGCAAGGATGTTTTTCAGAAGACTTGAGTAGGGAGGGCTAAGAGCTAGAAGAATGATAGTTTAAATTATTCTGCAAGGTATGATATAGATATAATAAAGTACTGTAGACGGTTCTAACTTCACCATGCAGATATTGTGTGTAAGTAACACAAAAGATTAAGGGTCCTTAACATTAAAATGAGGAAAAGATGACATGAATCTGACACCTTTATGAATTCCAGATTCCTTTATTAATGCAGTAAGTACACTTAGTAGACCATGATTATAAGAAATTCACTGTCATTGTTAATAAATTAATCATAGTGGAAATGTAAACAGCACTAAATCGAGCTATGTTTCCCCTTACAAATACAGGCAGGTTGAAACCTACCTAGTTTCTAGCACACCTGATGCATTTCCTGCAAGCATTTGAAAGCTAACATGAGTACTGAAAACTGATTCTTCTAAAAATATTTGCTGAAAGTTAATTTCAAATGCTATCTCTCTTTGTGTTATTTACAATATTTTTGCGGATTGTTTCTTAACATTTTTTTATATTCAGTCAAGGCAGAGAAGAATTCTACATATTTTATGGACTTCATCACCAAAGCACTAACTGGGTGTTTGCATGTCAAAATATTGTAGCAATTTGCAGATCAAATTTAATCATTGAGAAAAAAAAAAAATCATATGGATTTTATTTTAATTTCTCAAACTGCTCTTGGACATCTTTGAAGCAAAATGAAAAACAAAAAGCAAAATTTGGCATATCTGTTTTCTGTAAGAACTTTTTGCATAGCTATGTTTCTCAGCAGGCAGATATGTATCCCATCTCTCTAGTATGGAACGTATGACAAGTATTTCCATCTCCAGATGGAAAGAATAGGACTTTGACAGCTTATATTTCCAGCCTGTTGTCTTATAATTTTGTAGGCCCTGATTCAGACATGAACGTAAATTTATCTTTAAGCATCTGCCTTCATCTCATTAAGCACATGTTTAAGTCTTTTCTTGAAAAGGAACGCTTTCCGGAAAAGAGATCTTGAGTGATGCTATTCTCTGCTTCTGACACTGAATTTAGGCAATAAGTCTTGCAAGCTGCAATTTAGAAAAAAAAATTATTTCTTACTTTCAAATTAGCTTTCTACATCTGGTGAACTTTCTCTTTTTTTTTTTTTTTTTTTTCTTTTTTTTAAAGGATGAAAGGCATTTGTGATACTTACAATTGTATGTGTCACATGTCCTTCTCCATTCTCCTTCTCTTCTGTTGTCCTAACGCTTCATCTACTGTTCTTACATAGAATTTGAATGTTATTGATTCCCTCACATTTTAAAAATGCAAAGATGAGTTTAGGGAGCACAGAGAGGTTTTTTTCCTCATGTTATACATACATAGAACATCTGTTGTGTTTTATTGCAATTTAAGTTAGAGTGATAACACCAACTCTTTTGTTGTAACCTTCACAAGAAGTAAAAGAGGTAGTGTTATAGTAAATAGCTACCATTTGTAGCTACTAAAGTATCTAATAAGGTAGGAGTGCGAAGGCAACACTAAGGACAAAGACCTGCTCCAGTCTGTATCTAAATATATGACAGAACTGCAACTTATAAGACTTTATTAACTAAATTCAGTACTAGAAGTCTAGCTGCCTGTTGTCCCTGAAGGGATCTTCTGTACTAAGATTCAAAAGTGACAAAATTTTGGCAAATTTTATATAGCATAAAATTTAAGAAGGATTATTATGAATAAGAAAGACTACAGGTATGATATTTAAGGCAAGTTAGACCTAAAATGCTGTTTTACTTAGGAGAATGTTGTTATTTCCCATTGTAGAAGAATACCAGGTTTAAGATCACATGAGGGACCTGAATATACATAAGTTCATGGGACTTGATGAAGTGCAAACCAAGGTCCCGAGAGAACTGGCTGATGTAGTTGTCAAGCTGCTCTCCATCATATTTGAAGTCATGGTGGACAAAGTCCCCCGTGACTGGATAAAGGGAAACATCATACCCAAGAGTTAAAAAGAGGGCCCTGGGAACTACCAGTCAGCCTCACCTTTGTGACCAGTAAAATCATGGACCAAATCCTCCTGGAAGACATACAGAACACAGGGACATGATTAGAGATAGACAACATCGCAAATCATGTCTGACTCATCTAGTGGCTTTCTACGATGGAGTGATTGCATCAGTGGACAAGTGTATGGCTATGGATGTCATCTACATAGATATCTGTAAGACCTTTGATATTATAGAATCATAGAATGCTCCGAGTTAGAAGGGACCTCCAAAGGTCATCTAGACCAACCTACCTGCAGTAAGCAGGGACATCCTCAACTAGATCATGTTTCTCAGAGTCTCATTAAGCCTGACCTGGAATGCCTTCAGAGATAGGGCCTCCACAACATCCCTGGGCAACCTGTTCTAATGTTCCACCATCCTCATAGTAGAGAACTTCTTCCTAATGTCCAGTATGATGCTCTACAACAATCTTGCCACTGAATTGGGGAGATATGGGTTTGACTGATGAACTGTTAGATGGGTAACAAAATGTCTGAGTGGCCATGTCCAAAGAGTTATCATCAGTGGCTCAATATCCAAATGGAAATCAGTAATGAATGATGTCCTTCAAGGATCCATAGTGGGACAAAAACTATTTCATATCTTCAACAACTATATGGAAAATGAAATTGAGTGCATCCTCAGTAAGTCTGCAGATGACACAAAGCTGAATGGTGCACCTGATTTGCTAGAGGAAAGGCATGCCATCCAGAGGGACCTGGACAAACTTGAGAAGTGTGCCTGTGTGAAGTTCATGACATTTAACAACCCCAAATGCAAGGTCCTGCACCTGGGTTGAGACAACCCCCGGTATTAGTGCAGGCTGGAGGATGAATGGATTAAGAGCAGCCCTGCAAGGAATAACAGGTTAATAAAAAACTGGACATGAGCTTACAATATGCCCAGAATTTCAGCTGCATTGTGGGCTGCATAAAAAGAAGCATGGCCAGAAGGTCACGTGAGGTGATTCTCCCTCTCTACTCTGCTGTTATGGGACTCCATCTGCAGTATTGTATGCAGCTCTGGGCTCCCTAGGAAAAGATATGAACCTGTTAGAGAAGGTCCAGAGGAGGGTAACAAAAATGTTCATAGGACTGGAACACCTCTCCTATGAGGACAGGCTGAGAGAGTTGAAGTCGTCCCTTCTGGAGAAGAGAAGGCTGTGGGGATACCTTATCACAGCCTTTCATTTTAAAAAAAAAATGGGGTTATAAGAAAGACAAAGGCTTTTTACAAAGGCCTGTAGTGGCAAGACAAAGGGCAACAGTTCTAAGCTGAAAGATGTTAGTCTTAGATTGAATATAAGAATTTTATTTTTTTTTTAATGTGATGTGGGTGGTGAGACATTGGAAAAAGTTGCCCAGAGAGGTAGTAGATGCCCTACCCCTGGAAACATTTAAGGTCAAGTTGGACAGGGTTTTGAGCAACCTGATCTAGGGAAAGATACCCCTGTCTGTGGCAGGTGAGTTGGACTAGGTGATTTTTAAAGGTCTCTTCCAACTCAAACTCTTCTGATTTTCTGATTCTATTAAAAGAAAAAAAATATTTCTAAGAAGCCAACCTCTTACTAGTTCCATACTTACTTCTGATACTGAATGTAAATCTAAAGCACAAGTGTGATACCATGAACAAATCTCTTAATCCTTATTGATACAGAGCAACTTAAATCTTGGCAGCACTAACAATGTCACAGGTTTTCAGAAGCACTACATGCATCAGTGCTACCCTTCAAGGTACTAATTCTTCTTCTTACCTACTCTTGAAGGCATATTGTGCAGTGAAAGTAACATCGTCTGCTAAAAAGCAGCTCACCTGTATGAAACCATAATACATGAAAATAAAATGAATCCAAGCCCTGTAACACTGTAAAATAGGTAAAATATCTGGATGATTAACTATAATGGTGGAATAAGTATATGAATCTAGTTTCAGGATAGTCAGGATGAGACTGATTAAATGATAAAGGACACACACAAATAGAGCTCTAACCTTTATTTCACAAATCACAATTCTACATTCTTGCTCATTTATTTGCCTGCATTACCAATAATCTGGCTTAGTATTTTATCACTCTAATTCATTCCCTTTCAAGTCTATTACTTTGAATTACAATCTCATCAAGCAATATGATGCCTGATAGTGTACACATGCTTCATCAATAGAGAGTGAAGGTGATGGCACTCTAAAGCCAAGCTTTTCTTTGTATAATATCTTCAACTGGCAGTCTGAGACCACTCAGGTGAGCTACAGATGTGTGAAGCTTTCTCTCTGATAGAAGCAAGCTTATAATATTGGAAGTCCTCTGATTTTCTAGAAAGTTTAGTTTGAGGTTTGACTATAATCCAGTATGACTGCCTGAAATACAATGTATGAAGATCAAGTGATCAAACCAAGATTATGTGTGTGAGCTTCTTCAGATAGTGCTGATCCTGTACTAATGTTGGCATATTTGCTACTTCTGTAGAGGTTTGGTCCTGAATGGTTCTGTTCCTTGCATAGGCTACAAGTGAAAAAGATGTACACTATTCTTGAAAATATTAATTCCTTCAAAAGGGGAACTTGCCAGGCTGCATTTTCGTTTTTATTCTTTTAGTAAAATGGATATGCAAGTTTGCTATGGGAGCCATTCAGTTTATGTGAGCTACAGGACCTTCCTTCTGCAAAAACACAGACCACTCACTTCCCTGGGAGGTACTGCTTCTTTATAACTTTTTCTTTTTTACACCTATAAAGCATTTTTGGGATTTACACAGTTTAACAGAAAAGCAGTTGCATATCACAGAGTCACAGAATGATAGGGGTTGGAAGGGACCTCGAAAGATCGTCTAGTCCAACCCCCCTGCCAGAGCAGGACCACCTAGAGCAGGTCACATAG
>WTSP01013849.1:0-44880 GCA_025331215.1 Actenoides lindsayi | reverse complement strand
TTAGATGTGGTGTTGGGGGATATGGTCTAGGGGTGAACTTGTAGAGTAGGGTTAATGGTTGGACACGATGATCCCAAAGGTCTTTTCCAACCTAAGTGATTCTGTGATTAAAACAGTGCTCACAGCTAGGCTATTTTGTCAAGAGATTCCCAATACAGAGCCATAATGAGTGTGAGCTATTTGCAATTATTTATGTGCTTATAAATTTTTGATAGGGAGCTAAGGGACCAGGCTGCAGCAGTGATGGTGGAGGGAAATCCAGTAACACTAGATGTTTAATCAGTGCAAGCAGGGAATAAAAACCAAGTGCATCGTATTGGTTTTGAAAGAAGAGAACATATATATATGAAACAGAGTGGGGGAACAGTTGATCCTCCTCCCTTTTTTGTATGCAAGGACAAGGATCTTTTATGAGGATTTGCACCTTTTAAGATGTGCTGTGTAAGGTCTCAACCTTTCATTCCGCCTTTCCTTGGAAAAGTTAGAACACTAATTCTGTGCAAGGGGAGTTGTGTATATCAGAAAGGGGACCATCTCTATGTTTCACATTCAAACAGTATTCATTGTGTGGTTTGATTCAGCTGATAATATCTCATTGAGAGGTACTGGCTGCATCACACCTCTCTGAGGCTCCTGTGCTACAAATTAATAGGCTCAGATTTGTGGTAGGGACTTCTCACCTGCTCTCTCTTACCCTTTCGAGCTGGTAAAGGCAACTCTGTTCATTCAATATACACTCAATACAAATACATGCAGGAAATAAAGACCATGGAGCAAAGCACAAGCGTTATGACCCTCTTAGAACTTCCTTATACCTGCTTTAAGCTCAATCCTTCTCCCTCATGCTAGACTGCTTCTAGAAACTAGTCAGCTGAGTTCAGCAGCAAGAGTCATGAGTTCATTTCACAGGTAGAAGAAAAGCAAATGGTATTGGCAGAGATCACAGAGTCTGCTTCTCCCACAGATGGCTGTCAGCTTGAGGTGTGCAATCCAGAAAGCTCTGCAGGACAGCTACTCCCTGGCTCGTCCATGCACATCAAACATCAATGGACCTATAGGTCCACTGGCAGGTGGCAGTTGTTGGAATGGAGTCAGGAACAATTTTAGTCATGTCTGGACCCTGCAGTAGTGACTCCCACTTACTCCTAAGAAACAGACTCCCTTAACACTCCCCAAAGGAGGTTTCATAGGGTCTGACTGTTGATGAACAGATTCGTCTTGAGCATTCAGGAGATCAGATATTATAAGGCCACTTTGTGCCACCTTAGAGCGTACCTCTAGTTCTCATAATCGTGTGTTTCAGAGGGAAGCAGAGCAATGCTTTCTTACATTTCACCAACAACCAGAAGAACCCTCACTTATGATAAATACCAATATAAATACAGGGCAAAAATTCACAATTCTATTCTATTTTTGATCTCATTGGAGATGCTAACACATCAGATACTGAGGGTTTCAAACCATATGTTTAACTTTTTGTCTCCAGCAATTCTCTTTTATCAAAAAATACCTTATTTCCTCACTTTTCAGATGTGTATACGCAGTCCTTGTTCCTTTTCCACCATGTACAAGGAGCCTCTGGGTATCCTTCAGTCTGCTGTTGATGCGTTTGGACATTTATTTATGAATCCACAGCTCCAGGTAGAACAGTTTTAGACAACATACACTAGCATTTCTAGGACATCTTTAACAATTTCCAGTGAGCTTTTGGATTCTTTCTGCATTCATCTAAATCCAATTTCCAAACTGTCTGGGTTATTTTGTAAACTTTTTTTTTTTCCTAGCTGAGTCAAACATCACTTCCACAAATAATATCTCAATAGCACTAATTATTTTTGTCTTCCTAAAGTATTATCCAACACTGGCATATTTTTAGCTATTGAGAAATATTAGTCTAGGTTACATTTTATTTTAATAATTTTAGAGACTGAGAAAAGGATATGAGATTGTTTGGATATGTCTCCTCCTCTAAAGAAAAGAAAGTTTGCAGAGATATGCATATTGGAAGTTGTTTGGAAGATAGCTAAACAGACAGATTCTTGTTTTGTTCCTTGGCATACTTAAACAGGCTTTTTCATATCAAAGTGCTCAGAAATACATCAGAAGTATCTGGCAAAGGCAAACCAAACTTAGAAGAACTAGGATGACATGTTCTTATGAGACACTATATATCTTAAGCCATGTAAGCCTATGTATTCTATTACCTTTGTATTAGGTTATGCCCAATCTTGTATAAATACATGTAGATGGAAATGTTCTGAAGTTGTTATTGATACCGAATATTGCCTAAAGATGGAGCAAGTTGCAAGACACTAAATGTAGAAGACTCACATCAGATATGTTTGGAAATAGGTATCAGAGATGCGGCTCCAAGTCTCAAAGTATCAACCAAATTCCAGGATATGCCAACAAACAGTACCAAGAAAGGCATCAGTGGAACTTGAACACTTACAGATTAAAAGGCTGAATGCTGTAGATAACATAGGAGAAAGTAAGACATGCTTACTCCACCTATTGTTTTAGGAAATAGTCAAACTCTCCTGCTCTTTCCTTATTAATCTGGCTTTTCAGCAGTTTTATGGGTAAAATTGGCTGAGTTATGAATTACTTTACTTTGATTTTTATTTTCCGATGCAATTATTTTCTTGAATTTTCCATTGATTTGCAGCATCATTATGAGCCTTGCTCGTACTCTCACTTGAAAGCAGAAGATAATAGAAATATAATTATGTACATTTTCAATGCTATCTCTTTTTTGTCACACAGGAACAAGCACTCAATACAACTATGTGGGGAGTATTTTGATGTAACCCCAGGCAACATATCCGAAAATGTCAGATGAATACATCATGTTTCACAGTAATCTCCTGCTGTGAAGGTTTCTTCATGTTTTATTCAGACAGTTTTGTTGTCAAATAAAACATTAGGAACATTCAGAGCCTCAGTTCTGCTTTGAACAAAGAATCTTTCCAAAGATTCAGGAAGAATTCTTGAAGAGCATCACAGAGGCACATAAAAATCAGGTGACTTGGTACAGATAAATGTATGTATATATATTTACTATAAACCACACCATACTTCTGAGCCTGATAAGCTATTTTGATAGAAGCCATGGCAGAAGCTTTCACTTACCATGACTTGTAGCCATAATGACATAGATGTAACTCGTCTGTGTGTCCAAGTTCTGCCTTAAAATGCCTTTGTATGCAAATACAGTGCTACATGTTGCTTACTAACCTACAGGTAGAACTTGGAAGGAAGAATGTGAATAAACAGTTCATGGGGACTCGTTAGATCTGTCCAGTTTGCTAGAACATGGGAAGCTTCAGGAAGTGAAGCTGTTGTGAGATGCACACAGCAAGAGGGTATCAACCTCTTACTGTTTGTGGCTGTTGCAAGTGGTATCTGCAACAGTTCTAGGCTCTACTTCAGCAAAATCTGAAAATAAATAGAGGCAACAGTAATCAAAATGTCAAGATACTGAAGAAGTAGCCTGTGGGTAATTATTAACTAAGTGAAAGATGCAGTTCTGCTATGGAGGAGATACTAAGTCTGTCACAAAACTTCTGAAGAAGATTGGCATTATGGAGTGAGAAGGTTAAGTGAAGGTATTCCATGAGGATGCAGTGCAAGTGTGATGATATGATAGCTTAAATTCCCACCAAACATTAAGGACTGGCAAGAAGCAAACTGGATATGGAGTCTCTGTACTTCTTGCTATATAAACATCAGGAAAATTGTTTCTCACAGAACCGGGCTGTGTTTGCAGAGAATTGATCAAAATTTTTAAAAGGCTTTTCTACTCTCCCCTGTGTATTAGAGGGCAAGTATATTCGACCACTAGAGTTATTCTAAAATTAGAGTAAGAATATATGAGTAAGTCTAGAATACAAGATCTTCATCAGTTCAACCACTCTTACATCTTGGTTTCAGCATCTTTGACATCAGTATAACAGACAGCAGGCAGCAATCAAATTGCACACCTCTCTGCTACCCTTTGAAAGAAAGCAGTTGTTCTTCTAAACAGAACCCTTGTTGAGCAGCAGGGAGTTTGCTGGTAAATGCTGTTGTAAATATATAATAGAATTGCTTTCAGTGGCTGTTGCAATCACAGTCTGTGCCTCCAGCTCATGGAATAAAATGTTATTGTAAATAGTTTAATAAAATATGCTGCTTCACTGTGGTACTTCTAACTTTTGTGTGTTCTACTGGGATTATTTTTAAAGAACAGAACATCTGTACATTTATTAGCTTTCCAGGAAAGTAGCAACAGTAATTACAAAATCCTTAAATTTGCATGTTATTCTGATTATATGTGGTGAATCTGTTGAGAATACCTTTGCTTCTGCAGAGTTTCTTTCTGCTTTTGTATCCCAGTGAAGACCCAGGGTAAAATATCCACAGGTAAGCTTAGTTACATATTTCAGATTGAGTTATGGAGAACATCACAAACTGTGTGTTTACTGAGAATTATTGTGCAATGTTTTTGTTCTGTATACAGACATTAGTATTAGACTTGCTGTATGTCTGCTTCGGAAATAAGGTTAAATCTTGACATTCTTTATGATTTTTATCTAGATAGAAGAGCTAAAATAATGCCTGGGGTGGCAAAATGTAAAGAGGAAAAATTACGACATTAAGTCCTTTTGAAGGAATCTAAGTATTCACCCTTTTCATTTATTTAATCCTATGTTTTATTGACTAAACCATATGTAATCCTATAATATTCTACATGAAAATATTTTTATATATCCTTAAGTTAGTTAAGTTTCTGCTAGAAACTTAAACCACTCACCTTGTGTAATGTTTAAAAACTTTTTATTTTATATTACTCAAGAGATCATTAACAACATCTGATATATGTCTAAAATGACCCATTCTTTGAGTAGATTCAAATAATTATTGTAACAAGTCTTGGTATGTGTGAAATTTGAAAAACCGTGAGGATACTCCAAGGAAGTCTTTTGTTGTATGCCAAAAAGTATTTACTGGTTACAGAAAATTCTGAAATTATTTAAGCAATATTTATCAGAAATGTTAATGCACTGATTTGGGAAATGTATTAATTTGAAATACTGATTGCATTTACAATATCCTTTTCATTGTCATTAACTTTTTCCACAGAGCAGCTGCTCTTGTATACATTCATTTACTAGCAGTGGTATTAAGTGCCCTGATTAACTTCATTGACTTTGTGTAATCCAATAGCTGTCAGTGCTTATATTGCACTGCCAAAAATGACCTTCAGATCTAAATTCTTAGTACCATCAATCTACAATGCAAACTCCATGGCACAGAAACTTGGTAAGGCAAAGTCTGCAAGCCAGTACACAGGAGGGTTGGAATGGGGCACATAATAAAATTAATCATTTTGAGGGTTAGATTGAAATAATCCATTTTAAATTCAGTAGCACGACCAATTACTTTATTTAGCACAGCACGACAAACATTGGGTGAACACTTTCATACTGAATAGATGGACCCCCTCAGTTATTACAAATATTGAACAATGGATATAAAAAAACTAAGAGTAAATGTAGTTTGGAAATTTGAAGGGGTTTTTCTGAGATAATCATACTACTTTTATGAAGAGGCATTTGGAATGTAGTTGCCTGTGACAAGAAAACAAACAATCCAGTATACTTCTTCCTGGCTACATTTGTTTCTGAAAGAAACAAGCATTAAGTACTTTGGAGATAAAAGAGCCACCATTTTTCTTCTGTAAGTACTGATACCAATCATTTTATATTATGTTGTTTAAAATCTTGTAAATATTTCTTCTCTGTATACCAAGCAAAACTACTGACCATCAGCCTACCTCCTCCTTGATCTCTGAATCCCAATATCTCTATATAGCATAAATTTGATCTTTAGAGAATAATCATGAGCATATTGACCACTGGTAAAGAAAAAGATAAAACAGTTCTTCTGGGGCCTTTTTTCCAGCAATATAGTCACATGTGAAAAGCTCCATTCAAATGTACCATAAAGAAACGAAACTTCTACAACAGAGGATGATCAGTAATATATATACAGATATAGTATATATATATATATATTAATATATATCCTTGGCAGTAATATATAGAGCGTGTACCCTCAGCAAGTTTGTTGATGATACGAAACTGGGAAGGGTGGCGGACACACCAGAAGGCTGTGCTGCTATCCAACGAGATCTGGACAGGCTAGAGAGCTGGGTGAAGGTGAACCTTATGAAGTTCAATAAGGACAAGTGTAGAGTCGTTCATCTGGAGAGGAATAGCACTGGGCACCAGTACAGGTTAGGGGTCATCCTGCTGGAAAGCAGCAGCACAGAGAAAGACCTTGGAGTCCTAGTTAGTAAGTTATCCATGGGACAGCAATGGGCCCTTGTGGCCAGGAAGGCCAATGGCAACCTGGGTTGCATTAAGAAAACTGTGTCCAGCAGGTCTAGGGAGGTTCTCCTCCCCCTCTACTCTGCCCTAGTGAGACCACACCTGGAATACTGCATCCAGTTTTGGGCTCCCCAATTTAAGAGAGACAAGGGTCTACTGGAAAGAGTCCAATAGAGAGCTACAAGGCTGATTAAGGGATTTGAGTATCTCCCCTATGAAGAAAGACTGAGAGAAGAGTGGCTGTTTAGTCTGGAGAGGAGAAGACTGAAAGGGGATCTTATTAATGTCTATAAATATCTGAGGGGTTGGTGTCAAATGGAAGGAGCCAATCTTGAGCATAGAAGGTTCTACCTCAACATGAGGAGAAATTTCTATACTGTAAGGGTGACAGAGCACTGGGACAGGCTGCCCAGAGAGGCTGTGAAGTCTCCTCTGGAGATACTCAAAACCCACCTGGATGTGTTCCTATGTGGCCTGCCCTAGGTGATCCTGCTTTGGCAGGAGGATTGGACTTGACGATCTCCAGAGGTCCCTTCCAACCCCTAACATTCTATGATTCTATGAAGGGAAAAGACAACTTTTTGATCAGAAATACTTGCTTTTCCTCAGAGAAAGTGTGATTTTGTCTTGGACAAATGTCAAAAAGATTATTCCTGAATGAAAATTATCGTATATTAATGAATACAAAGACAAGTATGACAAAGATGATAATAACTAGCCTAATGCATTTTTAATTAGGCCTCCTGTAATACATTAGAAGGAAAAACAAGTTCATTTCAGAAAACTACATAATTCCTGAGATTTCTGCTGAAATGTTAGTCATGATAGTCTGTGAATACTGATTAGTATATCAGTATTCAAATACCGACCCCTGAGGGACACCCTTTGTCACTGATTTCCATCTGGTATTTGAGCCGTTGACCACTAACCTCTGGATGCGACCATCCAACTAATTCCTCATCCACCGAACAGTCCACCCATCAAATCCGTATCTCTCCAGTTTCGTGAGAAGGATGCTGTGAGGTCCTGAGTCAAAGGCTTTACAGAAGTCCAGATAGTTAACATCCATGGCTCTTCCCTTCTGCATTGATGTACTCAGTCCACCATAGACAGCCACTAGGTTGGTCAGGCAGGACTTGCCCTTGGTAAAGCCGTGCTGGCTGTCTCGAGTCACCTCCTTGTCCTCCATGTGCCTTAGCATAGCTTGCAGGAGGATTCTAGAATCCTCTTTTTGGGATGTGATGGGAATTAAAATCAATGAAATTAATTGTTCAGAAATAAGTTCACACAAAATAAAAGAACATTCATTTCTCTTCAAAGGAAAATAGGCAATGTCCTTGAACATTTCTAATGCGGTTGTTTGATGTAAAGTTGTGGGAGTATCTTAGCACAAGACCCAACTTGGACAATTATTATTGTAATAATACTTAGGTTACTTCAGTATTATTTGAGATTGAAAATGGGAATTAATAGGTTCAAGTCTAGTGCAGAATATTTCTGAAACAAATGTGTAGCAAAAATGGGGAAAAAAAGATAACCCCATGAGATCTAAGCAAAACTTCTCATCGATGTGGATTTGGTACATCATTTTCACATTATAAATTCTTAACATCCCATATTCTTGTCCTTTTCATTGCTATGCTCAATCTACCTAGAACAATTTTGCTGTAGCTCTTAGAATTATGAGGTAAGACAGTACCAGTTTTTTTAAGTTTAGTAACACAACTGACAGTTCATGTTCAGTTTGCAGGTTACAGTGCTCTGGGTCACTCCTTCCAAAAGAGAAATATGTGCAGATGTTAATAACTGCACACAGAGAGTGAGAATTTTGTGGCAATACCTACTTCACTCATTGCAGGGTAGAAAGCTTGGGGTATCATAATTGTTGAAGTAAGGCAGCTTACTAGAGGTTAGGGGAAAGAGTGTTTGAAGACATGTATCCTGGCCCAGATAATGCAGGTAGGGTGGCATAACCAATGCAACTTTGTAAGGAAAGTAGATGTCTCTGCTACTGTGGGAGCTTCTCTGTGAGTTGGAAAAGGGTTTAGACCCTGAAGTGTGTCCATGGTTGAGGCAACAAGTTGCTGTTTTCATGACGTGTCGTCTTTGACAATATCACTTGATAACAGAGGAGTGTGGACACTTATGTGCTATGTATCTATGTACTGTACTATTATGTTAGCTTGGAGACTGAGTGCACTCTTCACCCCAAATGCCTTAATACTGCACACTGCATGTGAGCTGGCAGTTATCAGGAACTACAAGGCATTGGAACCCTTTGGGGCTGGGGCCCTTGCACACTGTCATATTGCCAGTGAAGTCACCAAGAGTATGAGAGTTTGCACCGTCTGAGGAATTGCCCCTGTATATGGAAGTCATGGCCCATGAACCACTATGGCCGAATTACCTGTAATAGCAGCATACTGTACAAATAATTTTAAGATACTTGCTTCCTGAAAAACAAATGAGTTCAACAATCATTCTTCTCTACTGGTGTTTTAATTGAAAGTGCTTACAAAATCATTTAAAACCTCTTTGTAAGGAGCTGCATTTCAAAAGTAAATTAACAGCAATGGTGCAACAATTTTCAGGGTGTTTATAACTTTTAGGATAACATCTTTATTTATTTGTTTTATAGAAATAATGGGTTTATTGCACTGATGTTGTAATGTTTTATGTGACTCAGGTATGCTATACCTATTGATCTTTTCAGTGCCACCAAAGCAGATAAACCTGATACACCCCCAAAATAGTTCAAGTTAAATATTTTGAAGTGGATAAATTATATTAATACCTCATTAACTTTCAGTCTTCCATGCACACTCATTAAATAAAAAAACATGTTACCAAGGTTATTCAAAGTTAAGCAATAACTACAAGAGTATAAATTAATGTATGAATGCATAAATGAATCTGAAGTGAGTTAAACAAAAGTTCTTATTGATTCTCATTGAGAAACATTGTTATTCTCGCTGTAAGCTTACTTGTTCTCCTACATTGGTAGCTGTCTATCTTACTGCAGCCTGTTGTAACAGTAATTGCATATGATACAAGCTTAATAACATACCTGTCTCTGGGGCAGACAAATGCCATTACAATAATCTTCATCTCTTATTGGAAATGATCACTTATGTAAGCATATCCTGCAGGTGAATGAAACTTAAATATGCTGTATATCAAGGGGGTTTTACTCTGCGTGTCATTTTTATCTGATAACTTGCTGCAGTTGCCAAATGAAAATGGCTGTATGTTCCATGTGTGTGTTGAGATGTATGGATATTCAGCTGCAGCTCCAGTATTTTTCATATTTTTTGCAGTTTTGCAAGGATCGCTTTCTACAATTTAATTAATAGAAGTCACAGAAATAGAAGTCCAGAAGTGGCCTTGTCCAGGAGATCATCTTGTCCTAACCCCATGTATCGAGGATGGAGACAGACCATCCTTGACAGACACTGGTCTATACCAAACACTGAAGAACACTTTCCCTGTTTTTTACTAGGTTTTCTGTTTCACTCCACTACCATACTATAGTTTCAGCATTTTTTCCATCACCCTGCTATCAGGGGTGATGGGTAAAACTTCTTGTAGATTAAGTTACTTCTTGTAGATGAAGCTCATTTTTTCCTGTCATGTCTTTCCGGTGGTCACAAAGGATATTTTATCTTTGTCTCCTGATACCTTATATTTATTTTTTTTTAAATAATATCCTACTTCCTTCAACCTTCAGACTAGCCAGAGAAAGCTCACTAGAGATTTCTGCAGCCTACATTACCCAGAACTGGACATAGCTTCAGCTGAGGTTTTAGCGGGGAAGAGCAGAGTGAGGTCCCTACCATCCCAGTGCCTCTCTGCAGGTGCTGTGTGGCTGCCTCCTGGGGCTTTGCCTTCTAGACACAATGACTTCATTCTTGGATTTGGCCCCTGTGAGCACTCTCTGGACCTTAATGCCCAAGGTGACAGCTGCCCTAGAAAGAGACAGAAGGGTTGAATGGCCCTTTGACTGAAATGATTCTTAGAAGTAGCTAGTATTTTAATGTTATAATGTTTAACATCATAAAAGTTGGTAGAACTCTGGTTTGCTTGCTTGCAGGCTCTTTATTTCCTGCATCTTGGATATTACATCTTGATTCACACAGAACTCTGGGAAGAGAGGGGAGTCTGAACCTTTTCTGAGGGTCGCTGGACCCATGCAAGCGGAAGAAGTTCCAGGGTGGAACAGACAGGGGGATAATGCAGACACTTGGAAGACAGTGGAATCTGTAAGCTGGAAGGCTCTGAGGGAGGCATAGAAGCCACACGCCACCTAGGACAGAGGTGACAGGCAAAGGGTTTTTTTTAGAAATGAGTGAACATGTGCAGAGTTTGCTCAACCCATTGAAGTCTGCTGGACTGGAGGAAAGGCCTTGTTTTAAAAGGATTTATCAGTGGTGAGGGTGAGAACTGATTTTTAATGAATTTCATTTAGTACCTCAACCAAGAAGTAGAGTTTTGCTGCTTTCCCTCCACACCCTTATGAATGTGTTGTCTCGTGTGCTGCTGCAGTAATTAATGAAAATATTAAGTGGAACCAGGCTTACACTGGATCCTGAGGGATGTGACAGACTGTGCCAGTCTGGAAAAAAACTACAAGGAATCAAAGCATTGCAATGCCTTACAGTTGAAAATGTGGTTTGTTAGAATGACCTCATTCCATTTACCACTCAAGGGAAAGTTAAAATGCTTTCCTAGATGACTGGCGTGAAACTAGGTGATTGAGCATATAGCCACCTTCACAATTAAGTACTTGATAGACTGTTACAGGAGCTTTTGGGGAGAATTTTGGACAGTTAAGAGATTTTCTCAGAAAGTTCATGCTGAGTCTGGACCATTTTCTATGCTTAACTATTAATGAACATCCTGGGTAGAAAATCTGACCGGCCCAGAGATTCCCTGATCACATTTTACATAGAGAAAACAGCTGTAAGTACTCAGTAAAAACTGTTTCTGTAGAGGTGAATGAAGGGGACTTAAAAAAAAGTCAAAACAAGGTAGAAGGAGACCCACCCCAAGTATATGTATTCCAAGTAAGGAAGGTCTGACAGGACAATATTGTGGGAAAACCTCTCACGCTTTTGCCAGGAAATCAGCATGAACCTAGAATGGGGAACAAATAAGAGAATTTAGAGACTCAAATACTTCACAAACAATCCATTTGCACAAGTAGATGAGGAAATGCCGTAATCTCCTCTCTGTGTAGTGGGGCAAGAAAGAATATGCTCTCTAGTATTATATGAGATTGACTGACAGCATGAACTACATAGGTCCAAGGTTTTAAGAATATTTTAGCTTAGCAGGAAAAAAGGATAACCTTGGCATGATATGAGAATATTAGAGCACTTTTTGAGACAATATTTGTTGGCTTTATCTATCTTTTATATTCCTGCATTTCCTTCTTATTTGTTAGCAAACCTTTAGCTTCTGGAACAGAAGAGAAAAAGATTCTACTTACAGACATTTTCGTACCTTTTTTTTAATAAAAAGATAAAGAATGAATACAACAAAGATACTTCATGTACCGAGTAAGAGAGAATCCCATGAAAAAATACTATGCGATCCTGTAATCAGAGACTGTATTGTAAATCATATGTGGAAGAAAAGATGAGACAACATTAAATAAACAGTGTTCTGGCATTTCTTAGCTTTGGTTTCACATTTTCTAAATTTTATTGGTAGTTTCTTATATTTAAATTAAAAAATGGAATCATATCACTGGAGGTGCTGGGAAACCTCAGTTGTAGGTAGGGCTGTCAGATCCCTCTACATGAGCAGTAACAACAGAATATTGGTGTTGTATAAATCATGTATCTTTTGACCTACACTTCTAAGTGTTCACAGTCAACTGCACTAAGCAGCAAACTCCCCCCAAAAAAGTTGTGCACATAAGCAAAGTTTCTGTCTTGCTTGGGAGAAATAAAGTTGAACTGTGGGAAAGTATTTTTTGAATATTTAGCAAGTTACAGGGTAATCCTGTTCTATTCAGGGGGAAAAAAAAAAAAAAAAAAAGAGATAAAAAGAACATGAGAGTACTGCAAATTGGTAGTAATTTTTAAGTGGAATGCTATATCAAATTTGTGGGCATTTATTATTCCGTGTGAATGTTTGCTGAAAGTGAACATTGGAAAGTTTGGCTCTACAAATATTGTGTTAAGGACA
The DNA here is from genome assembly GCA_025331215.1 of Actenoides lindsayi. Taxonomy (NCBI): domain Eukaryota; kingdom Metazoa; phylum Chordata; class Aves; order Coraciiformes; family Alcedinidae; genus Actenoides; species Actenoides lindsayi. The sequence goes on along the minus strand of WTSP01013849.1, from coordinate 32,314 downwards.
TTGTGAAAGTTTAATTTTCTGTGTCTCTCCAGTAAACAGATGGGAAAATATCAGAGCTTAATGGTACTCCAGGTCAGTAACATGAAAACGTAGCAGTGATTCTTCAGCTTTCATTTGTTTTTCATGTTTCCATTGCTCAATTCCTAGAAGGTTTCCAAGCAGAGGTTGATTTATTCTGAAACAATAGCCCAAGTTTCCCTGAAAAGCTAGTATGAAAATGTAAAGGATATAATGCTTTATTAAGAAGTGGTTGGGAATATGCTGATGCTGTAAGATCCAGCATGACACAGTAATACCGGGATGCTCAATCTGTTCATCCAGGTGTTTTTCTGATAGACAGGTAAAGTCCCTGCCCCATTCCTCCTGACTGTGGAGTCATTTTTGGCATGTGTAGCTTGGTCAGGACAACAGATGTAGTTTGTTACCCTGCTCTAGCTGCAGGATAGCAGTGGGGCTGCCCTAGGTAACCCCAGACAGCACCAACAACATATTTTAGGTTTTTTTAATCTCTTTTCCATTTTTCTGACTCCCCTTTTCAGTGCTCTTGCACCACTTTCTCCATTCCAGCTTCCTCTCAAATAAACAACCCACTCCTAATTACTTCCTCTCCCATTGATCTTGATTTTGCTACACAGAGATACTGTATTTCTGATAATTTTACCTTGAACTTAGCCTTAAATTGTATTACTGATATAGTTACATAGGTTCTGTTTGCCTTGCAAGACTCCACTCCCCAAAAGGTCTCCAATACTCCTCTTTTGTGATCTGCAAAGTCTAGACATTTTTCTCACTTGATTTTTCCTTAGCCTCCTCTGAAGTCCAACCATCCTTCACAGGATTTGCTTGAACTTTTGCCAGCTTTTTATACTGCTATGTGATACATCCTGAAGCTTCTAATATCATACACGGTGGTCCTCCATGCTCGGTTTGGTTAACCTCACAAAACTGGTCTGAGGGCTGGAATCCCTCTCCTATGAAGAAAGTCTGAGAGTGTTGACATCTGTTCAGCCTGGAGAAGGCTCCGGAGAGACTTTATTGTGGCCTTTCAGTATTTAAAGGAGGCCTACAAGAAGAATGGGGACAGTCTTTTTAGCAGGGCCTGTTGCAAGAGGACAAGGGGTGATGGTTTTAATCTAGAAGAGGGCAAATTTAGACTACATATAAGGAAGAAATTTTTTGGAATGATGGTGGTGAAACATCGGCACAGGTTGCCGAGAGAGGTGGTAAATGTCCCATCCCTGGAAACATTCAAGATGAGGTTGGACGGGGCTCTGAGGAACGTGCTCTAGTTGAAGATGTCCCTGCTCACTGTAGCAGGGGTGGACGAGATCACCTTTAGAGGTCCCTTCCAGCCCAAACCATTCTATGACTCTGTGATTTAGTACAAAGGACAAAGTTGGAGTGAGGACTAGAACCTTCCTTGAATCACTTTGCAGTAGTTGAGGGCCCTCCATAAAAGAAGCTGCTGAATATTTTCTAGAGGTGTTTTTACATTCCTTACAATGGTCTCAAGGAGACCTGTCACTGTTTCAAATTTAAAATCAGTCACAGTTCTGGAAGAAAAGAACATATAAAAAAGTTATTGAGGAATGTGGCTTTGGGTAATTGCAAATTAATCAGATGTAAACCCTCCCTGTGAGAACAGCACATTAAAAACCCAATGAACTACATCAGGGATAGATAAAATTAGGATGTTCTCCCAGCATTCCTACCCTTGGGATGCAGCAATAAATAAATGGAATTGGCCCATGATTATGTTCTGTGTGATACTTCGTATGATTTGGTAGTAAACCTTGTGACTCCAAGCACATGCTTACAACAACAAATCAATATTTTGGCTGATTTAAGTTTGTGAGGTGATATTTCTTTGATAAGGTCATATCACAGGTTGCTTAATATTCTCTTCAGTGTTTGAGAGGTTTAACACAATGCTAGTTGGGACACCAAAGTAGGAAACAGGCTGACCACAGGTAATCAAAAATGTTGATGAATTTGTCATATGCTGGCAGAGCTGGGACAGTTAAGTGTGACAAATTTATGACATTTTGAGCATTAACAAGGAAGTCAAGTGTATCACTGGAAGAGAAAAAGAGAAGGCCTGATGCAGAAGGTGATTTATGATGGAAATCAACACCATGTGAAATCATCCCTCTTACAAGACAAATTACAGGTATGATTGAGATGGGAACTGGATGTTGTGGTCTGTTGACTTAATTTCATGCCAACTGCTTTACAGTCTTCATTTGTGATCAGATTTGCTGCTTTGAAGGCAGACACTGTCAGAATTGTATATTAGCTGGCCATGTTAAAAGAGGTCATGGTATTCTGACTCCCTTTAAGGAGGAAGGCCATTAAGCAGCGATCAGCTGCTTCCCAATACAGATCCCTTTATCAATAAACTAGTTCCTTAAGTAGTTGTACTCTTCTCTCATAGCTTGGTGAGACAGAAAATGAAAAAAACCGGTTAGTCTTTGGATATGATTCTGCAGGCTGGATGCTTGGGTGAAGAAAAGGGAAAAATCATCACCATGAAAATGGTTCAGCACTGGGAAACATTGCGCAGAGAAACTGTGGCATCTCCATCCTTGGAGATCTTTAAACTCTACTGGGCAAGGTCCTGAGCAACCAGATACGGCTTCGAATTTAGCCATTCTTAGAGCAGGAGGTTGAACTAGATACCTCCAGAGTTACCTTTCCAAGTAAATCCTTCCATGATTGTCTGATTCCAGTTAAAAATATGCTAAGTGAATGCGTGTGAAATTCAGCTAACAGTTGTGTAACATTGTCTCCCACTTCTGCAGCTTTCCAATAAATTCTTGCATGTGCAGTCTGCATATTTGAGGCCCCTTACATAAAAGAAGAACAGGCTTCTGAAGAGAGCTTTTTTTCCTGATACATGCAGAAAAGGAAGCATTACAGCCACCAACAAAGCCTGTGTTGTAACAAATTCCTAGCAAAGATAGCTGAGATGCAGTTTCATTCTCTAGACTGTAATTTCAATATCTGAGATAGCAACTAAACTCTCCATCAGATCTCAGAACAACCAGAAGTTTCTACACCTTCTGAGTATACTGATACATACAGTTTCACTACTGACAATCTAACCGCTCTATAGTTTCATACCTGGCAGTCTTATTGATGCTATAATGTGCTTTGCACTTACAGAAAGGTAGCACTGTGACAAAACAAATTACACCACTGTACTGCATACAGGAAAGTCTTTTTATTTACTAATGAAATGGTCAAGAAAAGACTACGAACTTGTTCAGAGTAATAACTCATCTATACAGTCTACTCAGCTCTAGCATGATGAATTGTTAATCTGTCTACAGAGTAAGTTCAGACTGCTCCGCTCACCTCATTGCATCACTGAACGCTAGTTAAAGTAACAGATAAAGGCACTTCAGTACAAAAATTTTCCATCATTCCTGATAATAGCAGCACATTTTAAATCACAGTATTGAAAACAAAAATGTTCTGCTTGCTCTCAGTCTATTGGGGTCTTTGAAAAGGTGGTCTACAGGAGGGTGCTAAATAATCTGACTGCTAACACAGCTGGTAGGTTAAAGTCTTTGCTCTGTCATCTACCGAGCAGAAAAGAACAGGTGAAGATTGTTAGCAGTTTGTTGTGGATCCCTGATCTCAGTGCAAGTTCAGCCAGCCTGCGATAACTCTAATTGGCTGGAGTGGGCAATGATCCTGTTAGGAATTGAAAGCTACTCGCAAAAAACTAGTCACTTCTTCCAACAAGGAAAGCCCAGGTTGTAGGGAGAATTTTTATTAGTAAACCACTTTATTTCAAGATACACTGTCCTGAAGGATTTGCCAGTAGGGAAGATGTATGCAGCAGTCTCTTCTTTGCAGAGGGAGGGTAGGTAAGTTCAGCACAGCTTTGACACAGCTGTTGAGCAGTAATTAATAGTATCCTGTTGTCAGTTTCCACCCAGTATTGTTGATAAGTGAGAAAGGACAAAAAAACCCAAATCAAACCAAACCAAAGCTGATTACCCAATAATAAAGTACTTTTGGAATGAGATTGCAGCATATCTTGCTGGAATCTCGTTCCAGAATTACGTTATGACTGAGAGAGCCTCGCCGAGGAGAGCAGCTCCAGGATAGGACAGGCCAGTCCGCAGTTTTGAAGGGAATCGCGGCAACTCGGGCCGGCGAGGGGCTTTTAGGGGCCAAAAAAGGGCGGAAAAGCAGCTGGGCCGTGCCGGGGCCGGCAGCCTGTGAGCGGCTGCTGAGGCGGCCCGGGCGGAGCAGCAGCACCGGCGGCAGACCCGAACGAGGCGGAACCGCCACAACGGGCACTCGCCGAGACACCCCCGGGCACGCAGCGGGCACACGGGGCACGGCAGCTCGCAGGCGAGGGCGCCCGCTCGGCGAGGGACCAGCTGCAGTGTGGTGAGTCCGCGCTGGGGAGGGGAAACCGCGGCAGAAAGGGCCGTCAGGAGGCTTTTTGGGGCTCTGTTGGAAGGCGGGAGGGCGTCTCCTTGTGCCGAGGGCCGGCAGCCTGCGGGCGGCAGCTGAGGCGGCCCGGGCGGAGCAGCACCCCCGGCGGCCACCCCACTGCCACCCAGCGCTGCCCTGGGGAGCGCAAGCGGCACGGAGCGCGGCGCGTCAGCCAGCGCGTGGCGCGGCCGTTGCGGCGGCGGGAGGGACGAGGTCTGCTGTGGTCACCGAGAGCTTGTAAGGGTAGTGAGGTCATCGGGAAAAGAGGGATGTCCATATGTGAATGAAGACAAAAGATATCTCCTGCTGGGTGTGGAAAGCCAGTGTGCTCTCTTGCGAAAGTAAACCGATAGATAACTTCAGGGGTTTTCTCCCAGGTTTCTGAGTCTCGAGATGTATGTCAGGGCTTGTTCTGAGTTCAAAAGGAAGTACCGCCTAACACAGGCACTTGAATAACCTAATACTGTGCTCTATCAGAAACATAAAGCTAAGCCTCATTTTGCACTATGGCTTCCCAAATTAAGATCTCTAAAGATTTCCTGTTTCTTTCTGGGGTTTGAGATCGATTGGGGTGGAGTGTGGAGGTTCAGGTCCAAATGCGGTTTCACGTTGTAATGACAGTGCAACATCATTGCTCTCTTACTCCCTACTTTGCCCTAGAACTGCAGAGGTGATGTTAGATCTTTGGTTGCCAACCATATGGCTGATTCTACTTGTTTATCTATTTGCTGTTGTTTTAACTAACCTTCCCAGCTGTAAAGTACAGAGCATTATTTTTCATATAGAAGGAAACTCATAGTAATTGTTTGGTACATACATGAAGAAATTTCATCTTACTCATGAATGTCTCAGACATGGCTTTGTCAAGAACTTTGAACATTTGCAGCACAAAGTTACATGTAAAAGTCATTGCTTTCCAATGGTGCTGGTCTGTGTGGCTGGCTGTGTGTGCATTGTGTATGTATATGTCTCAGCTAGGAGTTCATGCTCAGCCTCACTCCTGCCTGGACTAGGTCTTAGACTCCACCACATCTAGCTCTAGTGGACAAGGCAGGGTCATGAAGTGCACGATATTCAGCTATGTCTAGCAGATAATTGGGGTTTAGGGCACATGGACACAGAATAACAGAATCATTTGAGTTGGAAGGGACCTCTAGAGATCATCTAGTCCAATGCCCCTACCAAAGCAGGATTGCCTAGAGCACATTACACAAGGTCTCATCCAGGCAGGTTGGGGGTATCTCCAGAGAAGGAGACTCCACAACCTCCCTGGGCAGCCTGTTCCAGTGCTTTGTCACCCTCACAGTAAAGAAGTTTTTCCTCATATTTAGATGGAACCTCCTGTGTTCCATCTTGTGCCCATTGCCCCCTGTCCTGTCACTGGGCATGACTAAAAAGAGTCCAGATCCATCCTTCTTGCACTCACCTTTAGATATTTATAGGTATTGATAAGGTCTCCTCTCGTTCTTCTCTTCCACGCTAAATAGTCCCAGCTCTCTCAAACTTTCCTCTTAAGAGATGTTCCAGTCCCCTAATCATCTTCAGTACCCTCCACTGGACTCTCTCCAGTAGTTCCCTGTCGCTCTTGAACTGAAGAGCCCAGAACTGGACACAGTGTTCCAGATGCAGCCTCACCAGGGCAGAGTAGATGGGGAGGAGAACCTCCCTCCGCCTTAGGGTCATACCCTTCTTAATGCACCCCAGGATACCATTGGCCTTCTTGGCCACAAGGGCACATTGCTGGCTCATGGTTAAGTTCTTGCCTACCAGGACTCCAAGATCCTTCTCCTCAGGGCTGCTTTCCAGCAAGTCTACCCCTGACCTATACTGGTGCATGGTGTTGTTCCTTCCCAGGTGCAGGACCCTACATTTGCCCTTGTTGAACCTCACTGGATGTCAGCACAGGCCTCTGGTGTGTCAGCCACTCCTCCCAGTTTTGTATCATCAGCAAACTTCCTGAGGGTACACTCTGTCCCCTTGCCTAGGTCGTTGATGAGTATGTTAAATAAGACCGGACCCAGTACTGACCCCTGGGAACACCACTGCTACAGGCCTTCAACCTGCACCATTGATCACAACCCTTTGAGCTCTCTCACTCAACCAGTTCTCAGTCCACCTCACTGTCCACTCATCTAACCACACTTCCTGAGTTTCCTAATGAGGATGTCATGGGATACAGTGTCAGAAGCCTTGCTGAAGCCAAGGTAGATGACATCCACTGCTCCCCACTCATCTAACCAGCCACTTAGGACATCATATACACAGCTTGATGTCTTATATCTCAGTGGCACCCACAAACATTAAGTATGTAAAACCGCCTGCAAATAACATCAAGGAGTATTGCTATTACGTTAAACTGAACAGAAATTATTTCACAAAGGAATATACTGTTTTAGAGGGTATATTTATTTCAAGTACTCTCATGAAGTAGGTAGATACTTTTACACGTTTTTTTATAAACATAGCCCTTTGCATCACTTCATTTCCATATGAGAGTTTAGAATATTGTTAGCAGTAGTCTGTACATGTAACAGAAAAGTAAATTGATTGTAATATTTAATGGTTTTTTTAATATAGAATAAACTGCTTTGCATGTTTGAATATCTGTTTAGTATTACAGAGCAATGCTTTGTGCCATCAGAAATTAAACACTATGAATGGCACAATACACAAGTGTACAGTGAAAAGCACTGATAAATATTTTGTGTAATATTTAATACTTTTCTTCTGCTTTACTAAAAGGAATTTGTAGTTTCTCAGAGCATGGTTTTGGGAGTGTAGAACATTAAATTAAACAGCATTCTCAACAAAAATGAGATCATAGTAAGTGTATGTGTTTCCCCTGTGAGTGGGGCAAAGGGTTATTACATGAAGGGTATCAAACATGAGGTTCTCTAATATTTAAAGTAACTGATAAATAAATTGTCCTATGCAAAAAGATAAGAATTCCAATGAAAGAGCAGGACATAGGCTCATCTTAGCTGGTATTCTCCCTTGAGACACAGGTTGAAACTGATGCTCTAGGTGAAAGTGAACTCTTGGGTAATGCAACAACCTGTTGTGAGATGATAGACTGTAGTAAAGGGAGCTTCCTCCCTGACCTCTACAGACAGTTAGCTTCGTCTCCCCAGCATGAAGCTTAATAACCTGTGTCATTAAATTTCCTCGCATAGCCAGAATGCTAATGTTATCAAATTCAGAGTGTTAGGTTGAAAAACTGCTTTCCAGCATGTCATGATGCGTTCAGTTAAAGAAATTACTCTGAATCCAACCGATGGGGTAATGGATAGCACCTCTGTCAGCACGTGTTGAGGACAAAACATCAAAATAGTTTCACAAGAAATTAAGAGATCTGCAGTGATTAAAGGGATGATAGGGTGAAACTAGTGTTTATGCTGTAAAACTGCTGAGAAGTATCTGGATACTTCAGAAAAGTTCTCAAAGTAATTTAAAAAAGTCTTCAGAACAATATCCATTTATTTCATGGTGCACTTTCTTAGGTAGAGGCAATGCAATGTAATTCTCAATTTCAGTATTGCCTTCACTGACTGCAGAATGTGTTCTAGCTCTTAAATAACAGAATTGCCCTGAGTGTGCTTTAATACAGACACAGATACTTTGGTAGAGGTGAGATACAGCAACCAGAGTATTTTGATAGCTGAATCTGAAGACAGATTTTTCCCAGGCTAAGGCTTGAGATATGTTTTCTGACACTTATCCTGTCTTCAGAGACAGAGGCTCTTTATGAATTCCTTCTTGCATTCTCTAGATTTTCTTCATTCTTCCACAGCCTTTCATGGACACCTTGTGCTTATCCAAAACTTGCAATTCTTATAACCATGGGAGCCATCAAGGAAGGAATAAGCCTTACTGATGCCCTGGGCAGTTACTGTACTTTGTTCGTTCTTTCAGTGGAAGCTTTTCCAACTTTCTTGTCAATATCTTACAAGTTTGTTTGGTTGTTTTTTTTAACACAATATGTGGTAGGTTGCATGTAGTGATACAAGAGTGCAGTAACAACATGAACCTCTCCAGTGGATGACAAAATCCTTCCTTCTGCTGTCTGATAGAATATCTTCCAATAAATACCTTGGCAATCTTCAATTTAAAAATGATGGGAAAATGATGCTGTTTCTACATGGTTTATTATTGCTCTGAGAGTTGTGTCAACCTGTCAAATATTGACTATAATTACTCTAAATCTTACATGATCTGTAACTACACCCAGGGTCACACTGATGGTATAAAGCAGTGTTATGCATAGACACCATTCCATGTTAACTTCCTTGCTTTTCCAACAGCCAGACCTCAAAAGAAACTTATACTAGCCTTACACATTGCGTCCCACCTTCCCAGTGAGAGTGCTTTGATAGCAGACTTTTGAGTGTCAAGGAAGCCACATTTTGCTTTCATTGCTGAGAAAGCTTGATCTGGTGACTAGGTCTCAGTATATGTGCTGAGGAGACATGATGGAAACTGGTAGGCTTCCTCTAAAAGTACTTACCTCCTCTCTGAAGCAGATCAAAACTTTTGTTCAAAAAATATTAATTAGGGCCATTTGCAACCAAAAAATGAATTTTCAACTTCTTCATCTTTGAGAAGAAACTAATGGATGTCATTAGCAATTAGAGGTATTACCTGGTGATATTTTGTGTTGTTTCCTGCCAAAGAAGTATAGCCAGATGAGGCAAGAATGACTGGATATGGAGATAAAATATGGCTATGATAAAAGTATCTTATTATAAGAAAAAGCAAAGTGGAGGTAAAGCATGGCATAGCTTATCTAAAATTAATACTTAAGCAACAACTGCAGAAATACTTCTTAGTATGTAAAAGACCTTTTTTAAGCTAAAACTAAAAAAGTGCTTTCTTTGTTATTAAATGCTTTGACCATTTTATGAAGCTTAGTTTATGTGAAGGTCTTCACACAAATTAGCTGTAAATTTGAAAAGCAAACCATACAGAAACATGCAAATACCATTACAATTTGATATCAAAGACAGATTTTAATTTAAAATTACATACCTCTGCATTTTTTACTTTTCTGGCAGGAACCAATGTCTGTTTTCTGAAGGAAGCTCTGCTGAATTTTTCCTATATTTTTCAGAGTCTAACTATAAAACATTTAAATCAAACAATTAATGTATAACAACAGTAATGAAACCTTGCTCACTGTGAAAGTCTCCTATAGATGGATTTTTTAATGTCTGATATGAATAAGACAGCATTTCTTGTGGCTATGAGAGCTTTCTGCTCCACCTATCTCCACAACATCTATAGAAAGACTTTGGGTTTAGTATATTAAATCACTTCACAAAGTACTGGGGGCATATGTGCATCTGTAGTTATAGAATGTAATTGCTTAGAAGTTAGGCTAATATCAGTAATTTAGCTGTCTTTCAAGAGAAAATATATATATATATTTTTTTTTTTAGAAAGTGTTAGGTTTTGTTCTGTTTTTGCTTGTTTCGCTTTTAAATTTATTTTTTATTATAGTTGCTCCTTTCAGGCACTGGAATCTTGTTACATCATAATTAAGAGAAACTTTACAAAATTGCTAGGACAAAAAAAATCCTATGGTCTGTGACCATTACAAACACTTCTCTGACATTGTGGTGTTAGAGAAGAGGAGATGGAATACGTGACCTTTATAGTGTCAGTCATTTTTTAACTTAATTGGAAAAATCTCAGAATAGCTCCAGAGGAAAATTCTTTCAGAGCACTTTATGACTAGACTTTTAGTATTAAGTCTAGGAAATTGATGTATTTGAAGAAAGAGGTCACAAGTGAAGGAGAACTTGCAGAGCTGTATGGCTGTAGGCAGCAGAGACATATTACGCAAACACATTAATCTTTTCAAGTGACATGAAATTGTATGGAAACAGGTTTGAAATCATAGTACTCCAGTTCAATGATCAGTAAATACTCTGGGAAATGTTCCTTGTAATGCTGAAGTGTTGAATATGCTCTTGAAAGAATTTAAAAACAACTCTAGAAGGCGATGCAAACAGAGACCAAGTCAGTGTTGTACCAAAGGTAAAAAACTGGAAATTTTACGTTGTTCCCAATAAGGTAAATCATGAAGTTCTCATTAGGTTTTTGATTACAGTGGACTTCTACAGATAAAATCTCTCAGTTACAACATATGGCCAGTTATTTCAAGTCAGGGCACCACTATACTGTCCCCCACTCAAAGTGAGACTAATATGAAAACCAGTGAATGTTAGTTGAAAGTCATACTTTTCATGTTTCCATTATTATTAAATGAAGACACTGGAAACGAAAGCAGTTGAATGCTTAATTTAGCTCTCCAATAATTCTATGCTCTTCTTTCTTAAATATTTTTTCAAAAACAATTCCAATACTCTATCTGTGAGGCCTCTCTACCATTGAGGGAATCAACAGCTGCTCCTAACTTAGTATTGTTGACAAATTTATTTATTGTGAACTCAGCTCCAGTGTTTGGGTCACTGCTGAACTCCATTTTCACTCTGAGGATTCACTGCTGAAAAAAAATGCCCTAAGCCAGCTGAAAAAAAAACCAAACACAAAAACCCAAAAAGTGCATGCGTGCACACACACCAAAAAAAAAAAAAAAGGAAATAAAAAGAAAAACTAAACCAAAAAAATCCACCTGCTAAACCCACTAGAAGTTGTGCTAGCTTTATACTTACAGCCATATCACTGTGTCTCATTATTATTACTAAGTCAGCAATGGATTAAGGCATAAGACTGCAGAGGCAGAAGGATTCATCACAGTGTTTGCAGAAGTTGCAGTGGCATCTCAAGCATGACAGTTTAGAGAGTTCATGTCCTTTGAGACTGCAGCTTTGGGGAACATTGCTTTTTTCCTTTGATGTTGAGTAAATAGTCACAGGAGACAGGGCAAGGATCGGTGGAGAATATACCTTCTATTTGCACTTGAAATAAAAGCCATGAAAAGGAGCATCAGTAAATGGAATTGTTGATAGGTGCAGAAAAATTCCCTACCTCAATATCATTGTTTGTATCTGAATTTTCTGTAGGGAAATCAGCAAGGGTGCACAGGTAGGAAAAGATAAATATTGAACTGTTACCTATTATCAAAAGTAGGTAACAATTCTTCTCCACATTGTTTGTTTCCCTGTGCAGCCTGTGCCAGACCAGAATATGCCTTGTAGTTCCATTTCATTTTGATTCAACTGTAGGATGAAAAAATCAGTAGATTTTTAAAAATTTTCTTACAGATATTACTAATTGCTAAGTTGCTAATAACTGTGCCTAATCAGCTGAATATACATGTTCTCTGCAATGCACTACAAATTCTGAGAGGCCCAAATGTGTAAAGGGGGATTTATCTATGCAAACAAGATAAGGGGAAGGGCATCTGCTGCTAAAACCAGAAATGTTTGTCTAACATTTATGAGTGAAATAGAATGTTATCTATTCTTATTTTTTAAGATGTTTTATTTAATAACTGAAAATAGCCTTTGGTTATCTACATTGAGCATGTTAATATTCCACAGGAAGCAAACTGTATTAACAGTAATACAGAATTATATGTTTAGGCAAATTCACTATTGTTCATGAAGTGCTAGCAGCAGGTTCAATGTTAAACATGTTCTCCAGTTCTGACATGGATACCTAGTTTAAATATTTATATTTTTTCTACAAAGTTAGAGCCTGATATTCAAGCCTGCTCCAGTTACCCAAGCTGACCTCACAAAGTATGTGTAATAAATTTTATCAAAACCAGAAATCTAATCCTGTGACAGCTTTAGTATCTCCCCAGTCCTAAATAAGGTACAAGAACATCACTATCGACTTTCAGTAGGCAGAACTTGAATAATATCATGATTAACAGCATCACCATAAATCTTCTACACAAATTCAGTTAACTTGTTGTGCAAAATCAAACTTGGGACTATAACTCAAAATTTCTCTTAGCCTTAGGTAATATCATACCTCTGGGTACTAGCGTATCTTGATGTAGACTAGGAAAATAATAACAGAAAACTTTCTTGAAAGAGGGTTGTCCTGGACTATTCTTTTTCTCCTGTATTTGCTATGAGTTCCTGAACTCTTACTGCTTAAGAAAGATCTAGGTTTGGCAAAGAACTTTTCTTTCAACTAGATTTATTTTCCAATGCACCACCTAGACGACATCTCAAGTACTGTGTTCAGTTTTGGGCCCCTCACCACAGGAAGGACACTGAGCATGCCCAAAGAAGGGCAACAAAGATGGTGAAGGGCCTAGAGCACATGTCTTAGGAGGAGCAGCTTGAAGAGTTGGGATTTTTTAGCTTGAGAAAAGGAAGCTGAGGGAAGACGTTATCACTCTCTACAACTACCTGAAAAGAAGTTGTAGAGAGGTGGGAGTCAGTCTGTTCCCCCAGGTAACAAGTGATACAAGAGGAAATGGCCTTAAGTTGTGCCAAGGGAAGTTTCTTAGATTGGATATGAGGAAGGATTTCTTCACCGAATGGGCTTATCAGGCACTGAAACGGTTTGCCCAGGGAAGCAGGTGAGTCACCAACCCTGGAGGTATTTAAGAGTTGTGTAGATGTAGTGTTGAATGGTATGGCTTAGTCAAGGTCTTCTCAGTGAATGATTGGACTCAGTGATCTTAAAGGTCTTTTCCAATCCAGGAAATTATGTGATTCTGTGTGATTCTGTGATAGCTGAACCCTGACAATCAACAGTTGTTAGTTTTCAGCCATGGGCTCCTGTAAATCTTTTACTAATTAACAGGTTCTTTCTCTTTTATGTATGTACGGACTATGATTAAGATAATCATTAACCTTCCTTTCATTATATAGAATTGTAAGATACCTTTCTCTAAATATCCTCCTTTGCTATGATATCATGGCTGTGCTCAGCATTTGCTGCAGTGCCAATTTCAGAGGTAAGGAACTCAAACAGCTGCCATTTGAGATTTCCATGTTTATAGATCAGAGTATGACTCCATTCCTTTAGGATAATGATTGCACTTGGAGCTGTTGTAGTAGTTCTGATTAAAGAAATTGGCCTATAGTGATAACAATATCAGCTAAACCTACTTATGTATGGTATTAAATACTTAAATAACATTTATATTAAACAGTTAAATAAAGTTTAGCATTTCAAATGCAGAGAGTTCAATTGGCTTCGTTTTATGGCAATGATTAAAATTTATTCATATTTTTTTTCTAGAAACCAAGGGTTTGGCAGCTTTTAAATGGTATTAAGGGTATCTATAAGTAGTCTTCCTGAATGATGAGAAAGTGACTTAAAACATAATCTGGATATTGTTGTCATGGTCATTCTTAAACTCTAATTCTGTGCCTTTCATGATAAAATAAACATGCATGTAGAAGGTGAAAACAATGAACCCTAAATTAAATATGCAAAGTGGTCCAATCTTCACCTACAACTTTTGCTCTGGAAACAAAGGTCCTCTGAAACCTGACAGATTTGTACAAATGTTGTGTTTTCCAAATTATTCTCTTTATCTATGTGCCTGCATGAAATAATAGCGTATGGAGTGAAGTTTTTTACTATCTGAGATAGATTTTTCATGATAGAGTCCAGAATGTGTGAGACTAAGAAAACTGAAATAAATAAGGAGAAGCAGAGGGACCTACAAAGAATGGAGCAGTAGCAGGAGCCAAGGTTCCCTTCACGTGAGTTGGGAGAAGTAGAATATACTGGTTTCAGAGTCTTTGTCTTTTTACTCACTCCAACTGGTGTAGCCTAGAGTCCGCATAGTTGGCTTGGCAACTGTGAAACAAGACTTGTTTCTGTCAACTTAGTCAATGTTGGCTGGAACTCATGTCAATCTGTGCTTCTTTTCAGGCAACACAAACCCACTGTGTAGTTTTCCTTTTCAACAGCCCAAATGGTGTAATGTGGGAAAATCTGTCACTGAGTTTTTCACTCATTTGACTATTTTTAGTCTGTTTCTCTTTGACTCTAGGTTTTTATTTTACCATTGGTGCTCTTGGCAACGTTTAGAAACGTCATCAGTAGGGTTCTTTTGTTCAATCTAATTCCGTTGGTCTGGTTTTATACATTTTTCAGTGTCAATGAACACCTTTATTTAACAGTGTCTTACATACTTTTTCTATGTCACAATGAAGTTTATGATAATTTACAACTGCCCTCAGAGCCAGTGTTCTCTGCTAGCTATGAATGGCCAACCTTCTTCTTTTAAATAGGTTTGACTTTGTAATTGGCTATATTATAATTCAGAATAGTTTGCCTTGCTGATTCATTCTCTTCTTTTACTATTCACTCAGTTTTTGTATAACCTGCAAACTGTATAGGTAACTTCTTTTCTGGTCATTGCTAAAAAGAACAAACAACGTTGTGCTAAAAGTAAGCTTTAACTGGTGCTTAATTTGTACCAGTGATTCCATTTTATTTTTGCCTAAGATGAATGTGGAGATGTCAGAACTACAAACAATTTATCCATTTCAGAACAACAGAAGTGTTGACTTTGGTAGGAACCTCTGGAGATCATCTGATCCAATCTCCCTGCTCAATTAGGGCCATCTAGAACCAGTTGTCCAGGAGCACGTTCAGGCAGCTTTTGAATATCTTCAAGGATGGAAGCTCCACAACCGATCTGGGTAACCTGTGGCAGTGCTTGGTCACCCTCACAGTAAAAAAGTGTTTTCTGATGTTCAGAGGGACCCTCCTGTGCATCAGTTTGTGCCCTTTGCCTCTGGTCCTGTCACAAGGCACCACTGAAAAGAGCCTGTTTCCATCTTCTTCACTGCCTCCCATTCAGTATTTATACATAATGTTAAGATCTCTGAGCCTTCTCTTCTCTAGGCAGAGCAGTCTTAGCTCTCAGCCTTTCCTCATATGAGAGATGCTCCAGTTGCTTAATCATCTCTGTGGCCCTTCACTGGACTGTGTAGTAGCTCCATGCCTCTCTTGTACTAGAAAGCCTGGTACTGGATCCAGTACTCCAGGTTTGGTCTCATCAGTGATGAATAAATGGGAAGGATCACCTCCTTCCACCTGTTTGGCAATGCTTTGCCCAAAGCAGCCTAGGGTATCACTGGGCTTCTTTTCTGCAAGGGCACATTGCTGGCTCACATTCAACCTGGTGTGCACCAGGACACCCAGGTCTTTTTCTGCAGATCTGCTTTCCAGATGGATGTCCCTCAGTATATATGGCTGCATGAGATTGTTCCTCTCCAGGTGTAAGACTGCATTTTGCTTTCTTGAAATTATTATCCTGTCAGATAATTTCACTAGCCTATCTCTCTCTTTCAAAATATGGGCATGATGTTTATTTTACTTCAGTCTTTTGGATCTTTCCCAGCATTCCAGGTGTTACTAAAAATCAACATTTATACTACAAAGACACTTTCATCCAGCATTTTCAAACCCTTGCATTAAATCACCAAGTGCATAAGATTGAAAAACTCTCATACAACTTTCACTTCAAGAAGCAGAAAGTTAACTTAGTGTCCTCATTTGGGGACTGATTTATTTTACCTCTGTGTTAAAGAGCAGCCTTTTGCCATTAGCGTTCAATTCCCAGAGACAGTAAGTAGTCTGGGCAACTCTGGAAGGACTTGCTCACAATGATGAGTTAGTAGAAGAGAGGACTTCTATCACTGTGTGCAAGTGTGAGACTCCTGCAGGGTTTTTCTAACAACTAATAGCATTGCTCTCAGAACAAGATGAAGCCTCCCTGGAATAAGCCACACATTTTGTAGCTGCTACATGATGAGTAGTCTCAGTGTCGTGCTCATTCACAGCAAGCATTTTTTTTTCTTGGCAAGGAAGAAATTCTTACAAATGTAAGCACTTGTAGTTGCTTGATTCTGCAATAAATAAAGTCATGCTAATATAATGCTATCAACAAGACTTGCATGGCCTAGATAAAAAGGGTCATATTGAAAGAACCCTCTGAAAACAGCAACGTGGGCAGTCTCACCCCATTACCCTTACTGTCACTGTTTCACTAAACTCAGTGTATTGAGAATGGAAAATCATTCCCACATTTAGCTTATTCCCATAACTGATTAGATCGGAATTGGAATTTTTGGTATATGAGTACCCTGAAGATATTAAAATATCATAGTATACCATACAAGGCTCCTCAGACACTACTACACTGCATCTTCTGTACAAAAAGATGAAGCACAGTGATTCAATAGAGAGAGTATTTAAGCTGTTGAATTACATAACTCATACATCTTGTATAGGCAGATCATTTTCAATGATATTAAAGTAAATTGGCTTCATCTCTGCCTAGCTACTGATTGATCAGTATTTCCAGTGGCTTAGTGAAATCCACAATTTTAGGATTTAATTATTAGCTTTAAGACTTAAATGTGCTAATGATATTCAAGAAAATGGAATAAAATCAGTGATGTGTCAGAAGAAAGTCATTCATATGACTTGTAAGACAATGCTGGGAGGCTGAGTGCTGATGCTTAACTAAATGTTTTATTACCATAGAATTTCATAGTCTTTCTACAATATGCAATCAATACAAACTAGATGTTTATAAGAGTAAATTCTAATCTTAGGTGTTGTGTTGGATTTGTGTCTGGTAGGGTTTTGGTAGCAGGGGAGGGGACTGGCATGGCTCCTGTATGAAGCCACAAGAAGCTCCCCCAGCTCCTAGTTGGACCTGCCGCTGGCCAAGGCCAAGGCAATCAGCACTTCTGATAACGTATCAGATCAGCACCTATGGTAACATATTTAACAGGAGAGGACCCCTGTTGGGTGAGTTCTTTTGTTTCAGGAGAGGAGTGTGACTTGAGGGAGACAAGGATGCAGATATTGAGGTCAGTGAGGAAGGAGGTGGTGAGGCACACTGGAGCAGCCATTCCCCTTCAGCCCATGGTGAGACAGCAGGATGACCCCATGCAGCCCTTAGCGATCAACAATGGGGCAGAATCACATCTGCTCACTGTGGAGGACTGCACTCTGGGGCAGGAGATTGATGCTGAAGAAGGCTGCTGGAGTGGTTTGTCACTCCAGAGAACAGTAGCCTGCAGAAGGGACCCACACTGGTAGGAGAAGTTCGTGGAGGAATATCTCCCATGGAAATGGTGCTGTGTTGCAGCAAGGGCTGACTGTGAGGAGTTTTCACCCTGAGGAGGAGTGATTGGCAGAAGCAATATGGAAGAGACTTGGACTGACCACAACCCTCATTCTCTGTCCCCAGTGAGTCACTGTGAGGGATGAGGTAGCAAAGCTGGGCCTGGGAAGAAGGGATTGGTTGGGGGAAGGTGTGTTTAAGATCTGGTTGTATTTATGACTGTCCTACTCTGATTCAGTTGGTGAAATGATTTTGGTTTTGTTGTTTAAATTAAATGGATTTTGTTTCCCCAAGTGGAGTCTGTCTTTTGCCCATGACCATAACTGGTGAGTGAGACCCTGTGTCCTTTGTCTTGATCCTCAGGCCTTTTGGTGTGTTTTCTTCTCCCCATCCCACTGGGGGGGTTGGGAGTGAGCGAGCAGCTGCGTGATGCTTTGTTGCTGGCTGGGTGGGCTTAAACCACAACAGGTGTATCGTGCAGAATCAGAAGTACTGCAGAAATTATGACCTAAAAAGCCAAGTAAAGTATAAGATCTTGGGTGATGTGCTGATGGACAAAATACTGACATTTTAAGAGTAAAAACGGGTATTTGAGCAACCAACTCATCACAAGAATATCACTGTATAGGGTGCACAAAAGCTGTACTTCCACTGGACTTGTGCTACGCAGCTGCTGGGTCTTCAGAGCACATCCTTCATTTCCTTTTGCACTGGGTAACAGCTGTCTGAAACAGAGTGGTCCAAATATGACAGAAACGATGTCCTCAAGGGGAAATCTGAGCATCGTTCTCAGATGAGGTCACTATATGGAGCACATTGCCAGTTCTTTGAATAGGCTTTCACAGTAATGATTCCCTTGATCCTTGCTGTTTAATAATTAGTCTTTGAAGTCATGTTCACTCCTGTTCTCAATTCCTTTCTCTGGTCTACTGCCATTTGAATATTTTAACAAAAATCATCAATTTCAGTGCTTTCATCCATAATGGCCAACAGCTTAGCATCCTCCAGGATATTCAAAGAGTGCATTTAAACTGTATCAAGTTGCAGGTGCAACTGGATCTCAGTTTCCCATAACCTTGGATTAGTCAGGATTTTCCTAGTGCAAATTATTGCCTTAAGATGTTATCACCTTTGCAACTTGAAATCTCAATCATCGTTAGACCTGTATTTTGTTTTGGCTTACATTCTGGATCCATTTCTAAGACCCTGCTTTATTTAAGGAATAGCAGCAGCTTAATCACTGTAAGACTTGTAGTAATGACAATATAAAAAAAATCTGTTCTAAAAATGACCATTTCCACCCTGTCACACCATTTAATTAGCACTGCTGGGGAACAGAGAATGTAGGTTAGCGGAGTGACGTTGTTGCAGCTTCTGGCTGCATCTCTGTGTTTAAAGGACAAAAGAAACAACATATTATAAATAATGTGCTTTGCAATTTTAACTTACTTTTTTTGCCTGGGATGCCTAAGCAGTGGCCAAGAGCTCTAAAGTTAGTGGAAGTTTAAATTTACACTCTTACTTTTTAAAAAATATTCCTTGATTAAGGTTTGACTGCAAATACTTTTCTACATGAATGTCGATAACCCGATATTAAAAATTTGGGCTGGTGCAATGTGCTGTAGCTGATCTAATAAGAAAATTGGAATTATATTTATTCTACAATGGGAAGAAATAAGCTATTAACTAGTCTGCCGACCAAAACTTCTAGCAGTTGTAGTACTATGACACTTTCTGCGTGATTCAGCTGTGAAAGCCTCAAACTTTTTTCAGTGTATCAGTGTTGTTTTTTAAAATCAAGTGTGCACTGGATATAAACAAACATATCCAGTTGAAAATAAGTCCACAGTTGTTTATGCATAGTCAGATCAATAAGTTAAATGATATTTATTGCCAGTGAAATATTAGAATGAGCTTTAGGGCAACACCTACTCCTTGCCATGAATCATAAATAATATGAGTTCTGTCATGTAAATTTTGTTATTCTGTGACTTGAAGTAGTATCATCAGTTTCAAGTCAAATCACAAAACTAAGCTACTGTCCCGACACCCCTGCCCTTGTTTAAGATGCAGCAGTCAGATAGTCTGGTATGATAGGTCACAGCCTTTTAAAAACTGCTGTCTATAAATCCCATTAGCGTTTTCTAAGATGTTTATTCTGCCCTTCTGGCAACAATATTTCTAAAAGTGCTCTTTGACAATTAGCGTACAAATCTGGAAAGAACCAAGACATCATTAGTTTGGTCAAACATGAGCAATCACGGGTACAAAATAATTGTCATTATCTTGAAATACTTTGATCCCGTACATTTTTAGTTACTGGTTTGTTAAATTATTATATAGAAAAGACTGCGACATAGCGTTGACCTTTCAGTTCTGAACCATAGAAAAAGTTAATTACTAGGAGAGAAGAATAAATCCTTTTAAGAATAAATCCTTTTACGAATAACTTTAAAACTTTGCATTTTATATTTGACTTCTTCATTTCCTCCACTTTATTTCATGAGCAAGAATTAAATTTAAGAGTGCGTGGCTGTACACCTACAAATATACACCTTCTCCCTCACATTCCTTTTGGCACACATCAAAATATATTAGCTTATGAGAGACATGCTACCAAGGTAGTATTTCTCTTCCCTGTTACACTGTTAAGAAATGGTAGATCTACATATTTGCTTGGAGAAATAAAGAACTTGAATAACACAGGGCACTTGAGAGAAAATTCTGTTTCTAAAATCTATCCTTTCTTGATCAAAAAAATACTAAGAATGAAAGTCAAACACTGTAACGAGTTCTATTCCTCCCAGTACAAATGTCAACATTTTTTCACATGGATCGTTACAGATAGAGACATGTTTAATGACCCATAGTTCCTCTGAGATATGAATATCCAGCTAAGTTCTGTTTGGCTTTTAGGAAAGCCAACCAACAGAAAGAAAGTGATGAAATCTTTTTGATTACTATAAAGCTACTGATGGATGGTCTTAATATCTTATGTTGCTAGGTATGTTCAATGCATGACCAGTAGAGAGGTTGATATTTATAGAAAGAAAGCATTTATATGGGCTGTGGATTTCATATCCAAACCAGAACTGGCTCCTGAGAATGGGAAATCCATGCAACTTAGAATCATTACAGGTCTTTGATATTTCTCCTCTGATTTGAAAAGACTGTTAGCAAACTAGATGAACAACACCATCTAGATGCAAGTGAAGCTGACATTCTGTGTTCTTGATTCAGGTCAACAAACTGGTGATTATCGTTTTTGTTTCCTCTCTTTTTTCCTAGGACTGTCTTAAGGTGGGAAGTTATAACAGTAATATATGTGTTATTTTGTTTTGTTTTGCTTTGATTTTCACTAGGGAATGGGTAAGGATGAATTGTCTTCTTAAACTGTAAATACTGCTTATTTAGACCCCATTATAAAAGCAATAGCCCAGGTTCCCATTCAAGATAAACATTTGTCATTGCCTTTGATTTCAGTAAGGCACACTCAATTACATTGCTTGAGATTCTTTGATATTTTTTCCAATTTTTCACTGTGATTATATTATCCATTTGCAACACTTTAAAGGTCAGGACAAACGCACAAAAACAAAGGAGATAACAAAAGACTAATCAAATCTTTTAAAACTTTAAGAACACTCTTGTCTTGGGTCATTTCTTGGTTTAGACCAGCCTCCTTCCTCATCCCTGTGCTATAAGGAAATGTTAAGCTGAATTTAAACACAAATAGCCCCTTAGGAAGTTTTAATCTACTTTAGTAAATATCATGCACATGATGCTTACTACGTGCAATAATTTATCAAGCTCTTAATTCAAAATTCTCAGTCTCCTAATTATGTATGTGTCTTATGTGTGATAATTTCCTCTTTTGCTGCTTTTATATCCAACTAAGCTCAATCTATTTTTAATGAAAAGTGAGATTATTTTTGAACGTGAAATGCAAGAGTGAAATAAAGTAATTTAAACACAATCTACAGGTAGCAAATGACATATCAAAAGAAGTAGTTCAAAATTGTATCTACATAAATTATTTAGGAACACAAAGTCATCCTAGAAGCACACGAGGAGCTTAGGCTCCTTATCTGAGGGTCTTAGACTATCAACAGAAGAAATAAATCCATATTTGTCTTCTGAAACTTCTGACTGGCATAAATGTGAATTACTTTCAAATGTAGTGCCCCTAAAGTAAGAATCCTGCCTTCATATTGAAAGTACAATTATGGTTTAGCTTGTTTCCCTCTGAAAAGGAAAAATGTATCAGTCATTCATTGTCTGGAACACCTATTCACCAACAGTCAACAAGCACGGGAGACAAGAGTCACTCCTGTGGGCCTCAGATTTTGGTCAAACAAATTTGTGCATCTTGACTTACAAATATTTTTCATAGTCAACTGAAGTAGAACAGAGGAAGATGAAAGGGAACTTTCAGCTTTGTGAAATTATTATTCTATTTCTACCAGAATAGCTAAACAGGAAGAAGTAACTGATAATAATACATACAGAATTGCTTCCTTCTGGTTCACAGCTATCTTTCTTTATCACTGGATGACAGTGACATGATGATAGTGGCACCAAACATTTTTCCATTCATCTTGTTGGCATATAATTGTAGTTCACAGAGTTGTGCGCTAGCTTTGAAGTTCAGAAACCAGATTGTACTGTTGATTTTACTTCTAACCTCCTGTATAAACTTGGGAAGGTTCTTCTGCATCTTGGCATACTTGGCAGAAGAACTTTTTTTTTTTTTTTTTTTTTAATGACATAGCACTAGAAAGAAATACTACTTTGTTACAGAAGCTGTGGACAGAAAATGCTATGCCTTAGCAAAATAATTTGATCTAAAGTTAGAATCTACTCTTGAGATAGAGATTTTTACCTTGAATTTAACGCACTGTTTAAAAATCCTTGCATATTTTTGGTATGTCTCTTTTTGTGTATGTATATTTTACATTCTTGATTTTCCTTAACTAATATTTCTATGTGATAATTTGAGTCATCTCTGCATTTAAACAGCAGAAAAGACCAGTCCTCCTTCACCTGAATGTTTATTCTATGCTTGAGAAAAGGAATTTCATCCAAGGTAGAATCTGGGAAACTTTTATCTTTTCGTGTCTCACAGGTTATCTTTCTTCAACAGACTATGGCAGTCTGGTTTCTTGAAAATCAAAGAAAAGGCACAGATAGATCACTGTTATTTCCCCTGTGTCATAACAAAAGGCACACTAGAGTTACCTGTGTCTTGATGCATATGAATTATTTCTATCCATGCATCTATGTAATAAGAAAAATAGTTCATTTTTTCACCCTAGAGTTTGGCTGGGGTTTTTTTTAGGTTTTCATCTTCTTTTTTTCTGAAAAGAAGAATTGAAATAGATTTGCTAATTTAAAGTGATACTATTTCAAGCCAACTAAATTTTAAACTATATTTTTGTGTTACATTGCCTAATTTATAAATTGCTACAGGGAAAAGTACATATATTTTTGTGAATGTTTAGTTAGTTTTATTAATTATATTAGAGACAAATCAACTATCTTGTGGACACCTTCCATTAGATCAGATTGCTCAAAGCCCCCATTAAGTTTGACCTCATAAAAGTAATTCACAGTGCATGCTCTAGTCTTCCTATTCTTTGAATTAAAGACTATTTCTAATAGGAAGAGTAGTTTTCACTGAATTGCTAATCTGTTACATTCCTGAAGTTTGAGTAACATTAATTACCAGTTGAACACTCTTATTAAGTAGCAATTATGCATACAGGAAAGGAGTTTTACAGATCATGTATTTTTGCACATTTTGCTCTTCACAAAAAATTCACATGCAAAATGATCACCTCATAGATTTCTGTTCTTTTTATTTATATTTTGGAAAAAAAAGTATATGAAAACCATCAGTAAATAAGATGGTAGTGTATTTTCATATTAAATATTGAAGATTTATGGTAACATTTCTATAAAGCTACTTTAGATAGAATTTTTTAGCCATGCAGTTTTCAGTGTAGTTCTTGATGGCAAAATTAAGGGCTGTATTTACAGACTGTAATAATTTGGTCATATAAAACTGCTGAGTGTCAGAGAAGTTTATTGCAGGTATAATGGGAATAGAAAAGTAATTTCAATGACATAATCATATTAAAATTTGTACAGTTGGAAGGACTGTCATTTTAGCCAGGCTGCTTAAGACTGAGGATATGTAAATAATTTACTCAGTGAAATTAGCTTCTTCTGTTAACTGGGCATATGCAAGCAAATCATAATTTTTATGTATTTATCCACCATTCAGATTCACTTCAACCTGTAAGTTTTGTGCTGAGTTTTTTAAACAGCTCTGTGAACTCCTTGGAAACGTGCAAGTCTATTTTGTCAAGGGATAAACTACGATGTTCAAGCCAGTGCCTGCTTGTGACTCATTCACAAATAAATAAAGATAGCATCATTGAAAAGTGGTTTTGCATTAGCTAGAATTCCTAGATCTATTAATTAGAGAAGAAACTGCATTCTATAAATACCAAAAAGAACAAGATAACTTTAAAATGTATAAAAGTTTTGAAGAAAGATTAATTCCTCTAATCAGATTAGGGATTTTTATTCACTCTTCACTTTTCTTTTTGTATCTTTTGATTTTTTTCTTTTCACATTTCATATATCTTGTGAACTCATTTGGAATAGCTATCTATAGTGGATAAAAATTTTACTCGCTTAATATAAACCAGCCAAGAGCTAGGCAATGTTTATAAATGCAAAGCAGATATTCTTTTCCTTTCCCTAGTGAAATTTTTCTATCTTTTTTTTCTCATTGCTTCATCAATCACTGAGACGGTGACTGTCTCTTTTGAAGCAGCTTTACAATTTCTATGAATGTGTTATCCCATTCTGTCATATTAAACCTGCTCTCATTTGTTCTTTCCAAATGAATGGTGTCTACAGATAGTGAGGGCTTTTAATTAGTAAATTAATTAAAATTGAAATTATTAAAGATTTTTTTTTCCTTTAGAAATGTAGCTCTTGGTTTGATATTTTCTATTTTTGTCATGTAAAGATATTCACTGGGAGGGTAATTGTATTAAACTGCAGCAAAAAAGACATGGGATGAAAAGTAGTTTTACTCTTTCCTCCTTGTAAAGATACAGCTGTCCATACAGATACAGAGATGCTGTGCCTGTAATTTAGGTCACTGATGATGGAGGAAGCAGTGGTTTGTCTCTCTCCCCCTTTAACACTGATGTGCTGCTTGAAGCAATGTAGCATCAATTAAAAAAATAATTGTACTAGCTAAATGTGTACACAAACATTAGTTCCTAGTGAGTAGTTGTAGGGACAACTAGTTTCAAGGCTGTTGATGTAAGTCAGTCCTTTTCAGTTCTTGTGAGGGATAGCCTTGGCTAACTGCAAACCACCCATACAGATGCTTGCTCATTCCTCCTCTCAGCGAAGCACCCCATGCAGATCCATACAGTGAGTCACTAAAGACTGACCTTGGCACAGGAACTAGGTATAACTCTGCCTTTTATCGTATGCCAGAAATTTAAATAAAGTCTCTATACTCCCATTTTTTGTGTCATTCTTGCATAGTACCAAGAAAAATATAATTGCCATTCATTATTGAAAAGCAGAATAGACAGATCTACTGCATCTCTCTGGCTGACTAGACTCTGACATAGAATTAGGAGAGGTCATTTCATGTACCTGAATTTCTTGAAAGTAACTAATAGAACAGAGCAATCAAGAGATATTAATCAGATGGAAAAAAAACCCAGATCTATGATGTAACTTCTTTGAGGTATGGAAGGAGTTCCACATGGAGGTGAATTCAGCTTTGCAGTATTAACAATGATTCAATTATATTTACACTACAGGTAAAAGAATACGATCCGCTTTGTAGCGAAACAATCCCTTCATTCAACCATATGGAAGAATATTTTTTTTGTCAACATCTGTTTAACAACAGAGAGGAAAATATTAATGTTTGTTCTACTCCCATGCTGCTAGAAGTTTTGAACATTTCTTGGTTTCACATAAAATGATTACATATACAACATCTCTTCCTAAGACTCAAGATTTAGCTAGAGAGAAAGGTCATGAGGAAAAATCACCACTTGATGGTGTGCCTTCCATTCACAGATATCCCTTGAGAAAGTCATATTTCAACATGTGAAAAAGAAGCAATGAAATAATGACAATGAAATAATGCATGAAAGGGCTTTGTAATAAGCATCGTTTATTTGAAATTGAAGAGCTGATTCATTGACTGCTGTCCAAGAGGTTGTAACTCTGAACCTATGTACCCTGAAAAGTCTCAGCCAGGTTTTGGCATTTAAGGCTCTGGGCTGAATGGATGAAGGCTTTGTAATTTATCTGTTCTTATTCTTACCACGGTATGAAAAGGATTGTGAATCATATGTAAATAAAGCAATAAATGGGAAGTAAATGGCTTGCTATACAAATGAAAAAAAAAACCAACAAACCAACATTCAATGTCAGTGAGAGCAATGGCTGCCTAATAGATTTTGATCCACATATGTTCTGGATACTGTAAAGATCCAAAAATATTTTTTAGAGTTACTGAAAACTATTTAAACAAGAATCTGAAAAAATGATGGTAGAATTAAGAATTTATTCCAAGGCATAAACGCAATGCTAGAGAAAATAAACATACAGTTGAAAACAGTCTGGTTCAAAGAACACGTTTTCACATCTGTACTGAGAGCAAGCTTTTTTGTGAAACACATCTGTCTCTGTGACAGCTGCAGTGAAATGCAACACACAACACAAGGAACAGAAAATGCATTAATGAAACCAATATTATAAGTTCATTTTTTTCTGTAGGATATTACTATCCATTTGATGACAATGAAAGCCAGCACCAAAGGGGGTCCTTCTGACCCAAGAGACCATGACAATATCAGCAGGTGTTCATTGCTCATTGAATAAAAGATTTCAGATGAAGTAAAATGGCTTGAACGTTTGCCCAAACCCAGGCTTTTAGTATATTTGACTAGGATTAGGGCAAAAGCAACAGGAGACAGGACCTTCCACATCTGAAATCCTAAAAACATTCCCATGAGTCACTTGCATAATGTTTCTCTATATAAAACCTGAAATTTGTCATTCCTCATTTCTTATTTTTGATGAAGAATCTTTTGCTTGTTTTCCTCTGCGTCATTTGGGAATACATTCTACTTAAGCAGATAAACTCTGTGAATGTATACTACATATTGTTCTTGAAAGAAATATTAATTATTTTCTTTATTCTTAGATTACACGTGTCCTGTTTAATGGGAAAGGGTGAGAAAACTAGAGTTGCTAAAAAGATGAAAGGAGATAAGCTTTGCAGATTGTGGATGTCTTATAAATTATTATTATTAATACTAAACCCACTAAAAATAACTTCTTTCTTTCTTTCCTAGTCTCAATATAAAAATGTGTACATATTGTGAACTATTTTTCAATCTGGTTCTGATTTAATAAAACATGTTTGTGGCTACTGTATTGTACAATTAGCACCAACTCTTAAGTCTTGGGTGCATAACAGCTCCTGCAATAATGCCATAAATAAGGCTAAAGATTTCAAAGCTGTCTAGAAATTTACAACTTTACTTATCTGGTTGTAACATTCGTATGGTTAGCTACTGGTTTATTTATACAAGGATCACTCGAGCTCTTTCAGGCATGATTTTGGGAATTGGCTGCAATGTTAACAGATAATGAAGCTGGAAGTCAATGACTAAGAATGAAAGGCAAATACCAAATCAAGTGAGTTATGAAGAGGTGTACATGCAATGTTAGTATTGCAAAACAAAAACAGATGTAGACCTCTGAAGTTTTAAATAATTCTGTCCATTAGTTTCATGTTTCACTGCAGAGAACAGAGCAGAACAGTACATTTTCACAGGTGACCCAAAAGACTTGATTTGTTTCAAAGTCCTTAGGAACTGATACTTCATATATCACTGAAATTGCATTACTTGAATTATTCAAATATATACAAGGAATGCCATACTTTCCCTCTTTGACTTTACATATTAACATGTATCTCTTTGACACGGCCACTCATCAACATGTACTGGCGAAGAAAAGAATTTCACTGATGGCACTGTAAGCTCATTGAGTCAGACACTGTTTTTTTATTATATGTGGTAGAGCACACAGGCCTGTTCTATCTAGTGCTACCCCAATATAAACACAAAACAGAATAAATATGAAGGTGACATTCAGATTATATGTCAGAATAGAAATTATATTTACATTTTTTCCAAAACCTGATGTTCTGCAGGAATTAGAGGTTTTTCAAAAGAGGATTTGCAGGAGACGGGCACAAGGAAAAATTAAATTAGGGGATTTTTGATTTGATAGCATAAAAATAACCAAGACAAGTTTTCATAAAGAAGTCTGCCTACTTGCCTGAAGTCTGAAAGCTGTCGGTGAGACCAAACATGATGATCTGACAGAACAGATAGTGAAAGCTCATGCCCTGTTCCCATAGAGCTGTATCAGTGATGATTCAAAGGACACAGGTCAATTTATCAGAATTATCAATATCCACCTAGCACTATTACTTCTGCAGTCATGCAAGAACATCAAAATCTGCATTAACTTATATTTTTACATAGAATCACAGAATATCTTGAGTTGTAAGGAACTCATAAGGATCAAGTGCAACTTGATGTATTTGTATAGATTTCATTGTAGGTACTTAATTTCTTTATATTTGTATTTATTGATACGTATTGGACTTGATTTAAGGAACACTGAAGACTGGGAAGACTTGTAATGATTAAAAACAATTAGTGTAGATTAAAGCAAGGAATCAGGTCCATTTTTGACTATGAGAAAATCATCAAATTTTGGCTTCAAGTAGTTGAAAGCTTATGCAAACTGTAGCTTCTGGCCACCCTTTACACCTGCCCTAGACTGAAGGGAGAGTGAGAATATACCAAGATGTTTTCTGCAGCACTGACACCTCGACACTCCTGATCAGGGAACTGCCTACAGAGCTGTAAATCACTTTTCTTACCAGTCAACCAGATTTGCTTCCCTCAAAAACCAAGACAAAAAAGAGGGTGTGTGCAAAATATTGTGCCTAATAGATTTGGAGCACAGATGGGATGCATATGCATGCCTATCTGTTTATGTGTAGCCTATATGTACCTCAAGTCATAAGTGTGAGTAATAGTTACTTGCTCAGCACTGTTAACAAGAGCAGGCAACTGTATAATCTATCTCACTTTTGCTTGCCAGCATCCTTCTACTGCAAGGATTCAAATGGAACTTTGCAAGGGCTGACATCCTTGTTGGCAGTTACTTTCCTTGTGTTTTGCAGATGTCACCATGGAGTGACATGCTCAAATCCATTCTTTATTCCCTAAATGCTTGGAAGGTTATACCATTAATGAATATTTTCATCTGAGAGAGAGAAGGAAAATATTCCCTTTATAAACTCAGAATTTTCAGTGAGTAAACAAAGCCCCTCTATGATCTGTAAAAAAAAGGAAAACCCTACTTCATGATGTTAAGGACAATTTGAATTTAGAGTCACTGTCTTTATTCTATTAGTCACATTATTTTAACTGTACATTTCAATAACATTTAGTAAGTTAATAATGCATTTTATGTACATGAACCTTCAAAGAGAAACACCCTAATGGCTTCCAAGTAATTTACAGTGTTGGAATACAACACTGCAGCAAAGGTTTTCATATTCAGTATTGCTTATTTTGCTTTTATAGAAATAATCATTTTATACCGTGCACATTTATTTTATAGTCAGCCTTCAGAATTGAACAAATTAAGTAACAGGAACCACAGAAAAGTTCTGACTGAGCAATAGGGGAACCTGACCAACTGTGCCTTATATATATGCCTTCAAGCCACAGCCAGATAAGAAGCAGCAAAGGGATGAGAGAGGTGACTGAGTATCAATAATGGAGGGTACCTCCTGAAAGCAAAGAGAAAGAAATGTACAGTTGTGGCTTTTAACATGTTGCCATAAAAAAAAATGAAAATGTGCTTTTTTTCCATACAGTGGGAAATGCTGCAGCTTTTCTGCTTTGCAGGCTACCATAAACATGTTGTGTTTCTCACAACGTCTGAGGTATTGACCTCATCAGTGTTTATAAATATATAAAGGGTGAGTGCCAGGAGGATGGAGCCAGGCTCTTCTCAGTGATGCCAGATGATAGGACAAGGGGTACTGTATCCCGTTTTGGGCTTTCCAGTTCAAGAAAGACAGGGAGCTACTGGAGAGAGTCCAGCACAGAGCCTCTAAGATGATTAAGGTAGTAGAGCATCTCCCTTATGAGGAGAGGCTGAGAGAGCTGGGTCTGTTTAGCCTGGAGAAAAGAAGGCTGAGGGGTGACCTTATGAATGTCTATAAATATGTAAAGGGCAAGTGTCGGGAGGATGAAGCCAGGCTCTTCTCAGTGACATCCAGTGATAGGACAAGGGGTAATGGGTACAAGCTGGAGCATAGGAGGTTTCGGGTAAACATAAGGAAAAACTTTTTCATGGTGAGGGTGACAGAGCACTGCAACAGGCTGCCCAGAGAGGTTGTGGAGTCTCCTTCTCTGGAGCCATTCAAAACCCTCCTGGACGTGTTTCTCTGTGGCCTGATCTAGGTGATCCTGCTCTAGCAGGGGGGTTGGACTAGATGATCTTTCAAGGTCCCTTTCAACCCCTAATATTCTGTGGCTCTGTGATTCCGTGAAAACCTTTCAGTGCTCCTTGAAAACCAGGAATTGCCACCATTCCTGTCTCAGGTGGAGAAATTTTGAGAGGTTTAGTCCTTCCCAAACCCTAGGGGACAGCAGAGTCAAGAATGCAGACATCCTAACTATAGCTCTGATCACTGAACAGTACATTTCTGTTCGTTCTTGCCTTTGACCAAAGTAATGCCAGCATGTAACCTACACATGACTATGTAGCCGTATTTCTCAGTTGCACTAATTGAACTAGATACTTTGTTGGAGTAAGTAGGCATATGTTAATTTCTGTCTGGGGAGCTGGTCTGTCTTTATTTTATTCTTGCTGAAGACAAATGAAATATTTTGGTCCCCTGTTCTGAGCAGGCAAGTAGATAACTGTGCTTGAACTACTGTGTTATTTTGCAACCTCAGTTTAACAAGCTAAACTAAGCATGCTAACACACATAGTACTTACACTGTGCAGTTCCTATGAATGCACAATATTAGGCATTTATGAACAAGGGGAAACACGCTTTTTCATACCTCTGCCTTAAGAGCTGAATTGTCCATGCTCCATTTCTCTCTGGCTGAAGCAGGGTGTTCTTATGCACACCAGACATTTGCAGCAGCTTAACAGTTTACCTTGTGCAGTAAAGGACAGACAGCAGCAGCAGAGCAGAGATAGTGTCCCCTGTACAAAAGAAAGGGCTAGGAGGACAAAGAATAATTCTATTTTCCTCTCCAGTGTTGTCAGGGAAAGTCTGGTGAGGATCACTAGCAGGCTATCAGCGATAGATCATGTGAGCATGAAATAATGGCTAAATGAGGTCTCTGACATTAGCAAGTGGAGATGTGAGTTTTGAGCAGTCTGACTCACTGCTGTAGAAGTTGCTTAGTTTTATTCAAGGACTCCATTATCAGAATGTTTACTAGGCAAAACAAGATCAAAGCCTACCATTTTAGCCCAGATGAAATTATTTAAAATTAAACATATACTAGATAAGGTTGCACGGTGTCCTAGTAGTTCTGTGCTCTTTGTATGTCTTTCTCTTTCAAAAAGTCTCCAGCACCTTGCCGAGAAGCAGTAGTGTGTTTGTTCAACTATGCCTGGGAAAAAATACCTAGACTTCACTACCTAAATGAACAGAGGTGTGTTAAGAAGTGATACGCCTTAACTGTGTTTTTTAACATATATTTTATTATTGCTGTTCTTCATTATTGGACAGAGTGCCTGTTAGCACAGGATTCACAGTGATTATTAGTAGACATATATGTAATTACTTGAATGATAATTAATGCTGCAATAGACTTTTTACAACACAACAAGGTGTTGTCCTGTTTCTAATCCACACTGGTATGCTTTTTTTAAAAAGCATTTAATTCCTTTTGCATGCAGAATACCCTGCAATTGAGAGATTTGTCTCAATCTCCTGCTGCAGCAGGTCACCACAACTCTGAAGTTAGCAGAGGCAGGGTGATAGTCATGAACTAAACATCTAGTTCATGAGGTGCAGATTCACTAAAATATGCTATATAAAGGTGGTGTGGTTTAAGGATCTGGAAAAAAATCTTTCTGGAAGAATCAGCTGAGGTAAGACTACAAAGGTTGCTGGACTGGCTTGTTCTGAGTTCCTCAGTGTCTTTCTCTCCTTTTCCTTATCAGTCAGTACTTCACTGGATATAACTATTAATGGGACTTACTTTTCTGTTCTACAGTACGTGATAATTTAAATAACTGTTAAAGGTCCAACTGCATATTTTTAACCATGTTAAGTATAGATCTGGAATCTATTCCTAGATCAAAACCTGCAAAACTGAGGAAAACTTAGAGGAAAGATTCAGACTTTTCCCTACATTCATGAGGGTTAGAGATGTGCAGTTGTACCTGTCCTGGTTTGAGTGAGAGCAGTGAGAGCTCTGATTCTGTTTAGTAATTTTGTTTTTCAGCTGGCTTCTTCTACCTGCACTTTCTGAAGTTAGCAGTCTGTTTTCACAGGCAGTGTCTGCTTCTAGCAGTGATAACACCCAATGTTTAGGGTTAGTACCAAGGATTGGTGTGCAGACCAAGGCCACTGCTGGATCTTGTGTACCACATTGGGGGGGGGGGGGGGCAGAAAGCATGAGCACCAAAGGAGGCCTCTGACGA